>JASTWQ010000681.1:0-90574 GCA_035220615.1 Leptothorax acervorum | reverse complement strand
AACGATCCTCGTGTCGACGCATGCGCCTCTTCTTCTTCACTTTCAACCGGTTGCTCTTCGTCCTCTGGTATATAGTTATATGTATCTACTTCAATGTCACTAAATTCCTCAGCACCATAATCTTCCTCTGTGGTTTCACTATCGGTATTAGGATTTTCAGGCTGAGTTTGCGTCAGCCCCTGCAATTGTCTTATGCGTTCGCTGCGGCGCGCCATTGCTGACTAAAAATTATGGAGGATACTCTAGTTTATATTACGGATATAAAATAGAAACATACGTAATACATATGTGTATAACAAAGATATAAAGTTACGTTGACAAAATATCGCGCTTTTAAAATGTACTTACTGTACAAAATTGCGACGCAGTTAGTATGGTCGAGTTTATGAGACTTATAAACACTTTTGCGATGTTTTCTTTTTCGCTACTTAGGTCGAACTGACATTATCGTTATAGCTGTCACTTCGAAAGAGTCAAAACTCTATTCCCACCCCACCACAAAGCAATAAATGAAATATTATTACCTGAGTACCAACCGATGAAAATTTCTGCTCGAGTCTCCCAGAGTAACTAGTAACCTTATTATTAGAGTTAATAAAAAGATTTAGAATTTCTTAATGTATCTGCACAATTTTTCCTTGGATAAAAATGTTTCTGATTAAACACAGAAGTTTTAAATTTGATGTAAAACTGTTTGTCGCGTCATAATGCGCTGTTATTCCTATCGTTATAAAACCACGGCACATCTTTATAATACAGAATGTCCTAAACCACCCATACACCCCTTTTGAAATAAAGGAAAATGGTTTTTATAAAAAATCCCAAAAATGTTAATAAATTAATCTTAAGTATAATAAGTAAACTTTATCTCTTTATATCTTAGATAAGCATCATCTTTTTTTTATTAAAATTCCTAAACAAACTAAGCTTTATTTTGGAAGCATAAATAAGAAAAAAAAGTTATAAAGACTTAAAGGAGAATTTTTGTATAGCCGGAAAAATCATCTTTTTGTAAAAAATGTAAAATACATTTAGAAAATCTTAAAACAACTTACAATATCATAAATTATACTATATTATCGAAAAAAGGTTTTGCTAGAATTTAAACAATTTAACCTTTGTTGTGCACTGGGGGTAGAAGATACCCCCCCCCCCCCCCTGTACGTAATTTCGAAGAGGTGTGCACAACAAAGGTTAAATATAAAATTGCAAGGAGTCAAGTACATTTAAAGTTTCTGTTTTATTTTGAAGTTTCGTGGCTTCTTCAAGGAGCAGATACACACAAAAATACATAATAATACACTTATTTATTCATGTTATATTAATATATTTCGCAGACAAATCATTGAAACATACAATACAAAAATTATCTTAAGTGTTAATTATTGGTGCATATTATTGTTCGCATAACATCGAGTGATGGTCCTCGCATCGTGGGTTTTTGCATTGAGAACAAACAAATTGAGTTTTTATTTTATTAAAGGCAGGGCAATATCTGCACTTGACACGTTTATTTGTAAGTAATAGGATTATTATGTGTATGGTTCGCTATCTTCTTCCTTAATAATCCCTTCCATTTACTCTCGTAATTGATGAGTGATTCCGCCACCTTTACGCAAGCGTCTTTTTATATGTGGGGTGATTAAACTTTTATATAATGTGTCTAAAAACTTATCCCTTGGTATTTGTTTGTTCTCTTTGTTTAAAAAAATATAATTTAAAACTGTTATAACCGCCTTGATCTAACATAGCATAAAAGAATCTCATCGATCAACGGTAACACTTTCGTGCAGTACTGTATTCACGACATTTTTGATCAAATGTGTCAGTGCCTAATTTAGTAGAATTATAAAATTGAATAATATTTGCTTTTTTTCCATCAACTACAACTTCACGTTCAGGAAAAGAAGAGAATACAAAAACTATTTTACTTTGTTTCGGACAATATGAAAGTAATGTCATATCATTAGCATAAAGAAAACGTGAATTATTAATTTCAGTGAATTCTTTCATCTTCCGTGGTATCTCTCTTTCTTTCGCTTTAATTGTCCCTACCATACTAAGTGAAAAATCATTTTTCATGCTTTGCACTAGAGGCACTGAAGTAAACCGTTTATTACAAGTAATGTTTCTGTGACTGTCACGGATCGGCTCTGATAATTGACGAACATAATAAGAAGGCTTAGACTCTAGAAGTCTCTTATCGACTTTTTCAAAGTAAGGAATAGCATTTATCATTTAAGATGTTGCCAAATTGTTCATCATAATAATTTTAAGCCCGCATTTACCCTTAGAATGGATATTAACAAGAAAATCACATTTACCTGTAAAATTTAGTAACTGCTCGCCTATTGTTACATGTTTACTCGGCGAATAATGCTTTATACAATTCGATATAAATGAATCCCAAAGGTCACGAATTGGTGCTAAATGATCATATATTGGCGACGTTTTTTATGTATACTGTTCTCATCGAACTGTAAACATGGTAATAAAAATTCAAAACAAGATTTTGACATGGTTGCGCGATAGACATTTGGTTCAACTTTACAACATAATTCCTTTATTTCAATAAAATTATCTCCTTGTAATCCGGAAAAGTATAAAATTCCTATAAAGGCTTTTAATTCCTGGAGATCAATATCTAATGTATAAGACTTATTGCTTGTACCTTCTCGTTTTTGTGCAATTTCAGCGTTAGTATATTTGACAATTGTAGCATATCATCAGTAAAAAGGAGAGACCATACTTCCATTGTCTTCTTTTTCTTTGCATCGTCCAACACTTCAGGTTTATAATTCGATACTTGGTCTGCTTCTTTTTGTTCTTCTTCCGTCGGCGGTTCAACTTCTTCTTCACTTTCATCCGGTTACTCTACGTCCTCTACGATGTCATACGCATCTTCTTCCGACTAGATATCGCTTAATTCTTCATCAACGTTATTCTCCTCTGAGGAACTTTCACTATCAATAGGCTTTTCAGGCTGAGCTTGCAACAGCTCCATTAAATGTTTTATGCGTTTACTGCAGCGCGCCATTGCTGACTAATAATTATTGAAGATACTCTAGATTATATTACAAATATGAAATATTATTAAAAAATAAAAAAATACATAACACATATAACAGAAATATAAATTTTTGTTGACAAAATATTGCGCTTTTAAAATGTACTTACGCTGCAAAATTGCGGTTAGTATGGTCGGGTTTATGAGGCTTATAAACACTTTTGACATGTTTTCTATTTTTCTACTTATGTCGAACTGACATTGCCTATCGTTATAGCTGTCACTTCGGAAGAGTAAAAACTCTGTTCCCTCCCCACCACATAGCAAAGAAATTGTTGTTACCTGAGTACCAACCGATGAAAATTTCTGCTCCAGTCTCCCAGAGCAGTAACTATAGTTACCTAAGGTTAATAAAAAAATATAGAATTTGTTAATGTTTCTGCACAATTCTTCCTCGGATAAAAAGATTTCTGATTAAACACAGAAGTTTCAAATTCGATGCAAAACTGTTTATCGCGTCATAGTGCGTTGTTATTCCAATCGTCACAAAACCACGGCACATCTTTATAATACAGAATGTCCCAGACCACCCGTACACCCCTTTTAAAAGGAAGGAAAATAATTTTTATCAAAAATCCCGAAAATTTTAATAAGTAAATCTTAAGTATAATAAGTAAACTTTATCTGTTTATATCTTAGGAAAGCATTAACATCTTTTTTTATTAAATAATGCCCAAACAAACCAAGCTTTATTTTAGAACCATAAATAAGAAAACAAAGTTATAAAGACTTAAAGGAGAATTTTTGTATAGCCGGAAAAATCATTTTTTTGTAAAAAATGTAAAATACATTTAGAAAATTTTAAAACAACTTACAATATCATAAAATATAAAATTAAAATATTATTAAAAAAAATATTTTGCTAAAATTTTAACAATTTTAATATACAACTGCAAGAGATCAAGTACATTTTAAGGTTTTCTTTGTAGCTTCTTGGATAAGGGAGCGATTATTCACACAAATACACTTATTTATTCATGCCACATTAATCTATTTTGCAGATAAATTATTAAAACATACAATAAAAAAGTCATCTTAAATATTAATTATTGGTGCACATTGTTTGCATAACATCGAGCGATGCTCCTCGCATCGTGGTCTTTTGCATTGAGAACAAACAAATTAAATTTTTCTATCATCATAAACAGAGCAATATCTGTACCTTACACGTTTATCTAAATTTTAAGGATATATGGGATTCTATATGTATTATGATTCGCTAAGTTCTCCCTTAATAACTCTCTCCATTTCCTCTCGTAATTTACGTGGGAGCCTATTTTTATTAGCTGACTGCAAGCGTCTTTTTATATGTGGAGTGATTAAACTTTTATATAATGTGTCTAAAAACTCGTCTTTTGGTACTTGTTTGTTCTCTTTGTTTAAAGAATATAACTTAAAACTATTATAACCGCCTTGATCTAACATAGCATAAAAGAATCTCATCGTCCAACGGCAAGACACTCGTGCAGTACTGTATTCACTACATTCTTGGTTAAATCTGTCAGTGCCTCCTTTAGTAGAATTATAAAACTTAATAATATCTACTTTTTTTCCATCAACTACATGTTCTCGTGCAGGTAAAGAAGACAATGCTAAAACTACTTTACTTTTTTTTGGACAATGTGAAACTAATGTTATATCTTTAGCATAAAGGAAACGTGAATCATTAATTTTAGTGAATCTTTTCATATTCAGTGGTATCCCTCCTTCTGTCGTTTTAATTGTTCCTACCATACTAAGTGAAAAATCTTTTTTCATTTTTTTCACTAGAGACACTGAAGTGAACTGTTTGTTACAAGTAATGTTTCTGTGACCCTTATCACGGATCGGTTCTGATAATTGACAAACATAATCAAAAAGTTTAGATTTTATACGATTATTTTTATCAACTTTTTCTAAGTAAGGAATAGCATTTATCATATAAGATGTTTCTGAATCGTTCATCATGACAATTTTAAACCCGTATTTACTCTTAGAATGTTTACTCATTTTAACAAGAAAATCACATTTACCTTTAAAATTTACAAACTGCTCGCCTATTGTTACATGTTTACTCGGCGAATAATACTTTATACAATTCGATATAAATGAATCCCAAAGGTCACGAATTGGTGCTAAATGATCATGTTGGCAACGTTCTTCACGTGTACTTTTCTCATCGAACCGCAAACATGCTAATAAAAGTTCAAAACGTTTTGACGACATGGTTGCGCGATAGATTGAACCAATAGGTGCAGGTTTACTCCATAATTTACGTAGTTCAATATAATTTTCTTCTTGTAATCCGGAAAAGTATAAAATTCCTATAAAGGCTTTTAGTTCTTGGAGATCAATATCTGTGTCACATTTTTGTCTTTTCTTTTGTCGTTTTTGTGCAAGCTTAACGTTGGTATATTTCACAATTGTATTTAGCATATCATCAGTAAAAAGGAGAGACCATACTTCCATTGGAGTCTTCTTTTTCTTCGCATCGTCCAACACTTCAGGTTTATTATTCGATACTTCGTCTGCTTCTCTTTGTTCTTCTTCCGTCGGCGGTTCAACGGACCATTCGAAGCCGTTAGGGCCTTTCACAAAACGAGTCGGCAAAGGTTCAGATCCTCGTGTCGACGAATGCGCTGCCTCTTCTTCTTCACTTTCATCCGGTTGCTCTATGTCCTCCACAATATCACATGTATCTTCTGATTTAACATCGCTTAATTTTTTATTATTTTCCTCTGCGGAACTTTCACTATCAATAGGCTTTTCAGACTGAGCTTGCCACAGCTCCGTCAAATATTTCTTGCGTTTGCTGTAGCTCGCCATTGCTGACTAAAAATTATTGAAGATACTCTAGTTTATATTACGGATATAAAATAGAAACATTCATAATACATATGTGTATAACAAAAATATATAGTTTCGTTGACAAAATATCGCGCTTTTAAAATGTACTTACTCTACAAAATTGCGACGCAGTTAGTATGGTCGAGTTTATTAGACTTATAAACACTTTTGAGATGTTTTCTTTTTCGCTACTTAGGTCGAACTGACATTATCGTTATAGCTGTCACTTCGGAAGAGTCAAAACTCTATTCTCTCCCCACCACAATGCAAAGAAATTGTTGTTACCTGAGTACCAACCGATAAAAATTTCTGCTCGAGTATCCCAGAGTATAGTAACTAGTAACCTTATTAGAGTTAATAAAAAGATATAGAATTTCTTAATATATCTGCACAATTCTTCCTCGGATGAAAACGTTTCTGATTAAACACAGAAGTTTTAAATTCGATGTAAAACTGTTTGTCGCGTCATGATGCGCTGATATTCCTATCGTTATAAAACCACGGCACATCTTTATAATACAGAATGTCCTAGACCACCCATACACCCCTTTTGAAATAAAGGAAAATGGTTTTTATAAAAAATCCCAAAAATGTTAATAAATTAATCTTAAGTATAATAAGTAAACTTTATCTCTTTATATCTTAGGTAAGCATCAACATCTTTTTTTTATTAAAATTCCTAAACAAACTAAGCTTTATTTTGGAACAATAAATAAGAAAAAAAAGTTATATAGACTTAAAGGAGAATTTTTGTATAGCTTTAAAAATCATCTTTATTTAAAAGAAAAGAAAACTAATACATTTAGAAAAGCTTAAAACGACTTACAATATCATAAAATATACTATATTATCGAAAAGAAGTTTTGCTAGAATTTAAACAATTTAAATATAAAACTGCAAGGAGTCAAGTACATTTAAAGTTTCTGTTTTATTTTGAAGTTTCGTAGCTTCTTCAAGGAGAAGTTACACATAAAAATACATAATAATAAACTTATTTATTCATGCTATATTAATATATTTTGCAGACAAATCATTGAAACATACAATAAAAAAATTATCTTAAGTGTTAATTATTGGTGCATATTATTGTTCGCATAACATCGAGTGATGGTCCTCGCATCGTGGGTTTTTGCATTGAGAACTAACAAATTGAGTTTTTATTTCATTAAAGGCAGGGCAATATCTGCACTTGACACGTTTATTTGTAAGTAATAGGATTATTATGTGTATGGTTCGCTATCTTCTTCCTTAACCCTAATAAGTCACACTGGGTAAAATACACCCCAGCGTTTTTTGGACTTCGAAAACGACCCAGTAAACCAATGGAAATGGGCCTTTTGCCGTCATCTACAGGTAGTTGGGACCTTCAGGTATCGATCCCCGTCGGTGGTATATTTTTCGACCCGTTAGTTCTCTCTCGGCAGCCGTTCAAAGTGGGCGTCTCGGAATTTTGGGGTGTATTTCACCCAGTGTGACTCATACGTAATAATTTGAGTTTTTGGAATATTTTTTTTTTCGTTTCTCGTTGTTCCAAAGTGAAGAGGCAAGTACACAGTTGTGTTTTTCGTTGCTTAGAATTTTTAAAAAAATTTTACTGTGTAATTATTCATGAAAAGTAGATGGCTTATAACTTGCGCTCCCGTACAATTCGCGAGGAATTGCTTGAGGAGTCCGAAGAACAGCCAATTCTTGGTGGCGATGACACTGATGGAGCCGAAGACCACGTATCCGAGCAATATATATATTATATATATAATATATATGTAATAAAATATAATAATATATATATATTTTATTATATTATTATATATTATTATATATATATATATATTGTGTATCGTTCTTGCAGGTGTGCCTTGACCAAATGTAAATATATATATATATATTTACATTTGGTCAAGGCACACCTGCAAGAACGATACACAATATATATATATATATATTTACATTTGGTCAAGGCACACCTGCAAGAACGATACACAATACCAACAATTCGCAAGGACATCAAATGCGGTATTGCGAATATCCTGCACCTCCAGGACAGGCCTGCATTTGGAGAGAACCGTCCAAAATTGGATAGGCAAAAAAAAATGTCAAAGTTGCCCGAGAGGAACTGATAAAAAGACGGGCTCCATGTGTCCCACTTGCCTTCGACCGATGTGCAACAAGCATCGCGCATATTTATGCGTTGAATGTGCCTATGGCATCGAATAAAAAATTGTAACCTTTTTATTTACTTAAAGTATGTAATTTGCAACGTAAATATATTTTTTTCATATTTTTTAAACCATTTTTCATAAATATATTGCTATTTTTTCCATAAAAATGTCGTTTTCACTTTTCCGCAAAAAATCGCACCTTTATACCTCAAAATAAATATACTTTTCGGAACGGCCGCATAAACTGCAATAATCAGTGAAAAGTGCATCATCTGAGGATGAAAAAACCGTTTGAAAAATTAAAATATCTTAAAAATTGAAAAAGTTACATTAGTTTTTGTGAAAAAAGTCACTTTTCCGACTTTTTTTTTCAACAATTTTTGTACATATGTTAAATTAATTTTTTGCAAATCAAACCTATACAGTCTTTTTAAGGAAGACTTAAACTACAACAGAAAATTTTTTTTTTTTTTTAAGGTCACCTACAATTTTTTATACACTTGCAAACACGCTGGGGTGTATTTCACCCAGTCTGACAGGTACGGGATTCTCGGGAAGTGTGACACTTATTAGGGTTAATAATCCTTTCCATTTCCTTTCGTAATTGAGGAGTGATTCCGCCACCTTTACGCAAGCGTCTGTTTATATGTGGAGTGATTAAACTTTTATATAATGTGTCTAAAAACTTATCTCTTGGTATTTGTGTTTGTTCTCTTCGTTTAAAAAATATAATTTAAAACTGTTATAACCGCCTTGATCTAACATAGCATAAAAGAATCTCATCGATCAACGGTAACACTTTCGTGCAGTACTGTATTCACGACATTTTTGGTCGAATGTGCCTAATTTAGTAGAATTATAAAATTGAATGATATCTGCTTTTATTCCATCAACTACAACTTTACGTTCAGGAAAAGAAGACAATACGAGAACTATTTTACTTTGTTTTGGATAATGTGAAACTAATGTTATATCATTAGCATAAAGGAAACGTGAATCATTAATTGCAGTGAATTCTTTTATCTTCTGTGATGGTATCTCTCTTTCTTTCGCTTTAATTGTCCTTACCACACTAAGTGAAAAATCATTTTTTATGCTTTGCACTAGAGGCACTGAAGTAAACCGTTTATTACAAGTCATGTTTCTGTGACTGTCACGGTTCGGCTCTGATAATTGACGAACATAATAAGAAGGCTTAGACTCTAGAAACCTTGTATCGACTTTTCCAAAGTAAGGAATAGCATTTATCTTATAAATTGTGTCTGGATCGTTCATCATAACAATTTTAAGCCCGTGCTTGTAATGCGGTTCATTTTGTACATGAATAGAGGAAGAGGTGTAATCGTGGCCCCCTAATTTGTTTTTTCTACATAAAATCTGAACTGTTATTTCAATTGAGCTAAACTTTTGCTTAAAATGAAGGTGGACTATTTAGTTTGTGTCTGCTAAAACGTGGAACCAAAGAAAATACAATTGAGTTATATAGAACATATATTTCTGAAACATGTCATTTTGTGACGTTTGGAAAAAGTGAGGGTAATATGGCCCCCCCCCCCCCCCCCCCATCAAAAATTGCATTTTTTTGACAACAATGTTTAGAAACTAATGCATAAACATTACAGAATAAATAAAACAATTTATAATCTTCTCAGTTTTATCATTTACAAACCAAAATCGCACACATATTCAACTTTTTCGCACAGTGTGCCCATAAGCGACAAATAAGACATTGAATTCAAATTTCACCATGTTGGTCCATAGAATAATGCTTCTGGCAAAAATCTGCGTCATCAGGAGCCCCACCAGAAGTTTCAATGTCGGATATATCCAAAACAGGACTTTGGCGCCTAGATTTATCATGGGGGGCCAACATGTCAACTTATATTGCTTCGGAAATTTTTAATTTGTAATTAAAACTGTTGAAGACTAAGCGAACTTACTTGGAAATATCGATTTCACGTACCTTTTGGCGAAGATATATCAACATAAAAGTTTCTGAACCCTCTAAATTTCTGAGAAATGCTTTTTTTCCAACGGGATAATAAACTTTCGCTCGACGCGTTGTGACAGGAACGCCCGATACGAGCCATTAGTGCTTCACTCATTGTCAGTGTACCATTGTTTCCCTGGTCACATGGTACATAGGAGAAGATGATATAACGATATGGCGCATATGGCGTTATCAGAAATATGAAAACCATGGGGAGGCCAATTTACAAGCAGGGGGCCGCGATTACAACTTTTCCTCTACTAAAAGGACATTTACCTTGAAAATCTAGTAACTGCTCGCTTATTGTTACATGTTTACTCGGCGAATAATACTTTGTACAATTTAATATAAATAAATTCCAAAGGTCACGAATTGGTGCTAAATGATCACGTTGGCGACGTTCTTTACGTGTAATCTTTTCATCAAACTGTAAACTTGGTCCTAAATATCCAAAGCGAGTTCTTGACATGGTTTCACGATACATAGGTGATGCATTTTTACCCATATTTTCCTTACATTACTACCATTTTGTTTGTTTAATCCGGTAAAGTATAAAATTCCTATAAGAGCTTTTATATCTTTGAGATCAGTATTTTGAGATTCAACCGCTTTCAAATTTTCTCGTTTTCGTGCAAGCTTAGCTATTAAGCGTTACGTGCAAGCGTTAGTATATTTGACAATTATGTTTAGCATATCATCAGTAAAAAGTAGAGACCATACTTCCATTAGAGTCTTCTTTTTCTTCGCATCGTCCAACACTTCAGGTTTATAATTCGTTACTCTGTCTGCTTTTCTTTGTTCTTTTTTCGTCGGTGGTATAACGGATCATTTAAAGCCGTTGACGCGATATATAAAATGGCTCGCCAAGGATCCAGTACTTCGTGTCGACGCACGCGCCTCTTATTCACTTTCAGCCGGTTGCTCTACGTCCTCTACGATGTCATATGCATCTTCTTCCGACTCGATATTGCTTAATTCTTCATCAACGTTTTCCTCTGAGGAACTTTCACTATCAATAGGTTTTTCAGACTCAGGTTGCAACAGCTCCGTAAAATAGGTACACTGCCGCCCAAAAGTTTGGATACATTGCATTAAAAGGCTAGATATATTATTAAAAAATTTACTTTTATTGATGTAGTTTGTATTTAAATTAGAAGTAAATGATTATTTTGTAATACGAAAACTATAAAAAGTTTAAGTAAAATAAAAATAACTTGAAGCTAACACATTTGAACAGGAAACTATTAAACTTCCTTTTTATCAAAAAATGCACTTTTGGTTCTGATGACCGTTTTTACAAGTCGTGGCATTCCTTCTACTAATTTATTAATATTTTGTTTTGTAACTGTTGCCATAACTCCCTAGCAAATAATGGACAAGACGCATTTTTTGATGAAAAGAAAGTTTAATAGTTTTTTGTTAAAAGTGTGTTAGATCCAAGTTATTTTTGTTTTACTTAAATTTCTAGTTTTTATATTACAAAATATAATCATTTACCCTCGCTTTTACCTCTAATGTAAATACAAACTACATCAATAAAAATAAATTTAATAATATCTAGCCTAGCTTTTAATGCTATATCCAAACTTTTGGCAGTGTGTATATAGGTATAACAATTAACATTTTTATATATGACTAGCTGGTTACCCGGGCTTCGCCTGGGCGTCGTTTTTCTTCAAACGACTTCATTTATGTTTTAATATCCATATATTGTGGACAAACATAAGGAGTGTGTCGGGTGGTTGATTTAAAGGTGGTAGTTTAACTTTTCCGTTTAAACAACACATTCCAGGTGCTTAAGTTTTAAACTTTTTTGCTTGACAATGATCACATATTGCATCCATTTTCCCAATTATTACTCTCGGATGAAATTGATATTCGTAATTTGGATCATAACTAAATGCCTCTAATTTCAAATCGGACCGCATAAATGTTTTCCTTGATTGAACATGTAACCGGTCTTTTTCTACTCGAGTTTCACACTATTGAGTCATTTCCGCTTTTCCGATATTTTACTTACCGATCAACGACTTCATCCCTTGGTTTTCCTGAGCGTTTTTTCGGGAATTTCGAGATTGCTCGCTCGCGATGTACACAAAACCTCGATATGAATACCGATTAGCGATTTTATCCCTTGGTTTTTCCGGACGTTCTTTTCGGGAATTTCGAAATTGCTTGCTCGCATGTAACATTCGTTGTCTTGTGCAAATGCCAACAATATTTTTTGTAATACAATACTGTGATCATCCCTTGGTTTTCCCGGGCGTTTTTTCGGGAATTTCGAGATTGCTCGCGATGTACACAGAACCTTGATATTTTACTTAAAAAACGCCCGGAAAAACCAAGGGATAAAATCGCTGATTGGTAAGTGAAATATCGAGGTTCTGTGTACCTATACGCAGTACAAAAATATATATTTAAATATATATCAAAATATACATTGCAAGTACTGAAAATTTGTTGTTCACGTTACGTAAGGGAAAATTTGTTGTTTACGTAATAAATAAGGGTTTTAAATAGTGGTAATGTATACTGAAAATAAATAACGTAATTTCAGTGATAGCAGTGAACATAGTAATTATAATGCATAACACATGAGATTATCCTTTTGTGTTATTAATTAATAACAAATATAAATAATAAATAAATAAAGCAAGTGCTGTTCTTTATTGTAAAGCGGTGATAACGTAAAGAATACAAGTAAAGAAGCCCTAATTCTTATTTATTTATGATAGTTTATATTAATTTATGCAAATGCAGGCAAATAACCTAGGCTTATATTTTCTGACAAATAACATAAGTAATAAATCAATACAAAGGAAATAGCCATACAGTCCAAGCTTGGATCTTAGGCAGCTCAATATAATTATTTTCTATATGTACTAATACGCGTATTTTCCAACATATAAATAATAAAATATTTTCTGTCAACAAATAAATTAAATTAAGCATGCAACATAGATTAGAGGAAAGTCCCCGATTATGAGATACCACATCTATTTTGTGTGATTGCCGGAAGTCTATGGGCAGAATTGAAAAATATAGTAGGTCATTTTGAAGGGAATTTAATAAACTTTAGGTTGCTGAAATGTAAAATTTAATTTAAATATTAATTTTTCTGAAAATTAGAAAAATGTAAAAAATGAGCTTTCAGCAAAATCAAAAAAGTGTGCTTCTAATATGAGAAACCCAGGGAAATCGCTAATAAAGTGCAAAATACATCATATTGTTATTAGAAAACTTTATTTAAAGTTTCTGAAAGACAAATGTAATGGAGAAGCATATTTGCAACAACCGTAAACCCACTTATACCCAATATTGTACCTAATCTTCCTCCTCCACCCTTTCCCCTCAAATCAAAGTCAGCACACACTTATAATTTTGTATGAACCTTCCCTTAACTTTAATATAGTATTTTCTCTTATTTTATTACTGTACAATAACTTTCATACTCCAGCAACCCAGGAGTACCTTGAGTATCTCATGTTACGAGCCCCATACGCCTTGCGGTTTCGCGATCACCAAATCTAATCTCTACAATTGAGCAACTCAACATATCCCGTATTTTCCCATTAATACGACCTTATTCTATCGCTGCATGCAGAACTCATTGCCAAATATTTATTAATTATATAATAAACAAGAATCAATAACTTAAATTGGCAATGAGAGTCAGACGCGGTAATTAGTGCGTGTTTAATCAAAAATGATTTATTTAGGGATACAAAATCCAATATTCCGTACGTTTCGGCACCAACATCGGGCCATCTTCAGCAGATATACAAAAAATTAAATTCTCGATTTCTCCATCATACCCAGCGTGTAACGAGATTGCAAAGTCAAGAACCTAATACCGAAGTATGAGTAACCAAATGATCGACATACTTCGGTATTAGGTTCTTGACTTTGCAATCTCGCGACACGCTGGGTATGATGGAGAAATCGAGAATTTAATTTTTTGTATATCTGCTGAAGATGGCCCGATGTTGGTGCCGAAACGTACGGAATATTGGATTTTGTATCCCTAAATAAATCATTTTTGATTAAACACGCACTAATTACCGCGTCTGACTCTCATTGCCAATTTAAGTTATTGATTTTTGAATTTCGAGTCTTTAAGGATTGTATATAATAAACAAGATTTAAAATCTCATATCCACGGCACTTGACAACATCCAATTTCACAATTTCTGTTTCTACAACGACCACACGCACGATCAAACAATGAATTTTCCACTAAATAGGTTTTACCTCAAGGGCAATAAGTTCATGGTGGAACCAACAGATAGGGCCTATTAGTTTAGCAGAAACCTCGCTATCGCATATTAGGACCTATCTCATAATAGGGGACTTTCCTCTAATAATTATAAGCTTTTCCACTGTATTCAAAATTTATTTGGTTGTTTTCTGTCAAACAAAGTTTTCAATTCTTATTTTTCATTAATTTGTTTAAATCGGTTTACACCTATTAACTCATATTTACTCATAAATAAAAAAATTGAATGTTTTCTAATATTGAGGTGTACAAAAAAACAATAGGTATCAGTAAAAAATTTCCTTTAAAAAACAAAAAAGGCGCCAAGTGTACACGTAAAAAGTGTTCCACAAAAAAATGTTATTTTAATCTGTCAAAAAACTTGTATAAAAAATGTCAAATATTTGGAGTAAAATTATATACATAAAAAATTTAACAAAAGTAATGAAATCAAAAAATTGCGCCAACTGACAATAGAAAATTGCAAGGTACGAGGTTATAGAAAAGTAACCTAAAATATTAAAGCTTAAAGCATGAAATCAAGATTCAAAAACACTTGGTGTGATTGAAACTAAAAATACAAGCAATCATAGGACATATCTGTGTCCAATCAGAAATCTTCTTAATCCGAGGAAGAACTGCAGATATGCATTAAAAAATTCGATATCTTTTTATTAACCGTAGGTTACTACCCCTTATTTTTTTTATACGTTCGTCATATCTCATAGGCAAGCACTAATATTTTTTACCTCCTTTCTTTTAAATTAGAATACCAAAGCGGACTACATAAGCTTTATTTTGGTATCATAAATAGAACACAAGTTATAAAGGCTTAAAGCAAAAGAGAATTTTTATAAAGCCGGGAGAAATTATTTTTTTTGTAAAAAATAATACCGATACATTTAGAAAAGCATAAAACGACTTACAATATCATAAAATATAAAAGTAAAATATTATTAAAAATATATATTGCTAAAATTTAAACAATTTTAATATAAAACTGCAAGGGGTCAGGTATATTTAAGGTTTTGTTTGTAGCATCTTGGATAAAGAAGCAATTATTTACAAAAATACACTATTTATTCATGCCACATTAATCTATTTTGCAGATAAATTGTTAAAACACAATAAAAAAGTCATCTTAAATATTAATTATTGGTGCACATTGTTCGTATAACATCGAGCGATTCTCCTCGCATCGTGGTCTTTTGCATTGAGAACAAACAAATTGAATTTTCTTATTATTATAAACAGAGCAATATCTGTCCCTTACACGTTTATCTAATTTGTAAGTATTTATGGGATTATATATGTATTATGATTTGCTAAGTTCCTTAAGAACATCTTCTATTTCTTTTCGTAATTCACGGGAAAGCTTTCTTTTAGGTGACTGCAAGCGTCTGTTTATATGTGGGATGATTAAACTTTTATATAATGTGTCTAAAAACTCATCTCTTCGTATTTGTTTGTTCTCTTTGTTTAAAGAATATAACTTAAAACTATTAAAACCGCCTTGATCTAACACAGCAAAAAAAAATCTCATTGACCAACGGTAACACTTTCGTGCAGTACTGTATTCACTACATTCTTGGTTAAATCTGTCAGTGCCTCCTTTAGTAGAATTATAAAATTTAATGATATTTACTATTTCTCCATTAACCACGCATTCTCGTTTAGGTAAAGAAGACAATACCAAAACTGTTTCACTTTGTTTCGGACAATATGAAACTAATGTCAGATCATTAGCATAAAGGAAACGTGAATCATTAATTGCAGTGAATATTCTCATCCTCAATGGTATCTCTCTTTCTTTCCCTTCAATTGTCCCTACCATACTAAGTGAAAAATTTTCTTTCATGGTGTGCACAAGAGACACTGAAGTGAATTGTTTGTCACAAGTAATGTTTCTGTGACCCTTATTACGGATTAGTTCTGATAATTGACGAACATAATCAGAAAGGTCAGATTTTATAGGATTATTTATATCAATTTTTTCTAAGTAAGGAATAGCATTTATCATATAAGATGTTTCTGAATCGTTCATCATAACAATTTTAAACCCGCGCCAACTAACACGAAAAGGACAATCTCCTTGAAAATTTACAAACTGCTCGCCTATTGTTACATGTTTACTCGGCGAATAATACTTTATACAATTCGAAATAAATGAATCCCAAAGGTCACGAATTGGTGCTAAATGATCATGTTGGCAACGTTCTTCACGTGTATTTTCCTCATCAAACTGTAAACACGTTGATAAAACATCAAGACGTTTTTTCGTCATGGTTGCGCGATAGACATTTGGTGCAGGTTTACGCCATAATTCCTTTGTTTTAAAACTTTCTCCTTGTAATCCGGAAAGGTATAGAATTCCTATAAAGGCTTTTAATTCTTGGAGATCAATATCAAATGCGCCACGTTTATTCTCATTCTCTTCTCGTCTTTGTGCAATCTTAACGTTAGTATATTTCACAATTGTATTTAGCATATCATCAGTAAAAAGGAGAGACCATACTTCCATTGGAGTCTTCTTTTTCTTCGCATCGTCCAACACTTCAGGGTTATAATTCGGTACTTCGTCTGCTTCTCTTTGTTCTTCTTCCGTCGGCGGTTCAACGGACCATTCGAAGCCGTTAGGGCCTTTCACAAAACGAGTCGGCAAAGGTTCAGATCCTCGTGTCGACGAATGCGCTGCCTCTTCTTCTTCACTTTTATCCGGTTGCTCTATGTCCTCCACGATATCACATGTATCTTCTGATTTAACATCGCTTAATTTTTTATTATTTTCCTCTGCGGAACTTTCACTATCAATAGGCCTTTCAGGCTGAGTTTGCATCAGCCCCTGCAATTGTTTTATGCGTTCGCTGCAGCGCGCCATTGCTGACTAGAAATTATTAAAGATACTCTAGTTTATATTACGGATATAAAATACAAACATAGGTACATAATACATATGTGTATAACAAAAATATAAAGTTACGTTGACAAAATATCGCGCTTTTAAAATGTACTTACTCTACAAAATTGCGACGCGGTTAGTATGGTCGGGTTTATGAGACTTATAAACACTTTTGAGATGTTTTCTTTTCCGCTACTTAGGTCAAACTGACATTATTGTTATAGCTGTCACTTTTGGAGAGTCAAAACTCTGTTCCCTCCCCACCACAAAGCAAAAAAATTGTTGTTACCTGAGTACCAAACGATGAAAATTTCTGCTCAAATCTCCCAGAGTAGTAACTAGTAACCTTATTAGAGTTAATAAAATGATATAGAATTTCTTAATGTATCTGCACAATTCTTCCTCGGATAAAAACGTTTCTGATTAAACACAGAAGTTTTAAATTCGATGTAAAACTGTTTGTCGCGTCATAATGCGTTGTTATTCCCATCGTCATAAAACCACGGCATATCTTTATAATTCAGAATGTCCTAGACCACCCGTACACCTCTTTTAAAAAAAAGGAAAATGATTTTTATCAAAAATCCCGAAAATTTGAATAAGTAAATCTTAAGTATAATAAGTAAACTTTATCTGTTTATATCTTAGGAAAGCATTAACATCTTTTTTTATTAAATAATGCCCAAACAAACCAAGCTTTATTTTAGAACCATAAATAAGAAAACAAAGTTATAAAGACTTAAAGGAGAATTTTTGTATAGCCGGAAAAATCATCTTTTTGTAAAAAATGTAAAATACATTTAGAAAATTTTAAAACAACTTACAATATCATAAAATTAAAATATTATTAAAAAAAATATTTTGCTAAAATTTTAACAATTTTAATATACAACTGCAAAAGATCAAGTACATTTTAAGGTTTTCTTTGTAGCTTCTTGGATAAGGGAGCGATTATTCACACAAATACACTTATTTATTCATGCCACATTAATCTATTTTGCAGATAAATTATTAAAACATACAATAAAAAAGTCATCTTAAATATTAATTATTGGTGCACATTGTTTGCATAACATCGAGCGATGCTCCTCGCATCGTGGTCTTTTGCATTGAGAACAAACAAATTAAATTTTCCTATCATCATAAACAGAGCAATATCTGTACCTTACACGTTTATCTAAATTTTAAGTATATATGGGATTATATATGTATCATGATTCGCTAAGTTCTCCCTTAATAACTCTTTCCATTTCCTCTCGTAATTTACGTGGGAGCCTTTTTTTATTAGCTGACTGCAAGCGTATTTTTATATGTGGAGTGATTAAACTTTTATATAATGTGTCTAAAAACTCGTCTTTTGGTACTTGTTTGTTCTCTTTGTTTAAAGAATATAACATAAAACAATTATAACCGCCTTGATCTAACATAGCATAAAAAAATCTCATCGTCCAACGGTGACCTTTTCGTGCAGTACTGTATTCACTACATTCTCGGTTAAATCTGTCAGTGCCTCCTTTAGTAAAATTATAAAACTTAATAATATCTACTTTTTTTCCATCAACTACATGTTCTCGTGCAGGTAAAGAAGACAATGCTAAAACTACTTTACTTTGTTTTGGACAATGTGAAACTAATGTTATATCATTAGCATAAAGGAAACGTGAATTATTAATTGTAGTGAAGTTTCTCATCGTTGATGGTATCTCTCCTTCTTTCGTTTTAATTGTCCCTACCATACTAAGTGAAAACTCTTTTTTCATGGTTCGCACTAGAGACACTGAAGTAAACTGTTTGTCACAAGTAATGTTTCTGTGACCCTTATGATGGATCGGTTCTGATAATAGACGAACATAATCAGAGAGGCTAGATTTTACACGATTATTTTTATCGACATTTTCTAAGTAAGGAATAACATTTATCATATAAGATGTTTCTGAATCGTTCATCATAATAATTTTAAGTCCGTATTTACGCTTAGAATGGATATTAACAAGAAAATCACAATCACCTCTAAAATTTACAAACTGCTCGCCTATTGTTACATGTTTACTCGGCGAATAATACTTTATACAATTCGATATAAATGAATCCCAAAGGTCACGAATTGGTGCTAAATGATCACGTTGGCAACGTTCTTCACGTGTACTTTTCTCATCAAACCGTAAACATCCTAATAAAAATACAAAACGTTTTGACGACATGGTTGCGCGATAGATTGGACCAATAGGTGCAGGTTTACTCCATAATTTATATGGTTCAATATAATTTTCTTCTTGTAATCCGGAAAAGTATAAAATTCCTATAAAGGCTTTTAGTTCTTGGAGATCAATATCTGTGTCACATTTTTGTCTTTTCTCTTGTCGTTTTTGTGCAATCTTAACGTTAGTATATTTCACAATTGTATTTAGCATATCATCAGTAAAAAGGAGAGACCATACTTCCATTGGAGTCTTGTTTTTCGTCGCATCGTCCAACACTTCAGGTTTATAATTCGATACTTCGTCTGCTTCTCTTTGTTCTTCTTCCGTCGGCGGTTCAACGGACCATTTGAAGCCGTTAGGGCCTTTCACAAAACGAGTCGGCAAAGGTTCAGAGCGTCGGCAAAGAAACGATCCTCGTGTCGACGCATGCGCCTCTTCTTCTTCACTTTCAACCGGTTGCTCTTCGTCCTCTGGTATATAGTTATATGTATCTACTTCAATATCACTAAATTTGTCAGCACTATAATCTTCCTCTGTGGTTTCACTATCGGTATTAGGATTTTCAGGCTGAGTTTGCATCAGCCCCTGCAATTGTCTTATGCGTTCGCTGCGGCGCGCCATTGCTGACTAAAAATTATGGAGGATACTCTAGTTTATATTACGGATATAAAATAGAAACATACGTAATACATATGTGTATAACAAAAATATAAAGTTACGTTGACAAAATATCGCGCTTTTAAAATGTACTTACTCTACAAAATTGCTACGCAGTTAGTATGGTCGAGTTTATGAGACTTATAAACACTTTTGAGATGTTTTCTTTTTCGCTACTTAGGTCGAACTGACATTATCGTTATAGCTGTCACTTCGGAAGAGTCAAAACTCTATTCCTTCCCCACCACAATGCAAAGGAATTGTTGTTACCTGAGTACCAACCGATGAAAATTTCTGCTCGAGTATCCCAGAGTATAGTAACTAGTAACCTTATTAGAGTTAATAAAAAAATATAGAATTTCTTAATGTATCTGCACAATTCTTCCTCGGATAAAAACGTTTCTGATTAAACACAGAAGTTTTAAATTCGATGTAAAACTGTTTGTCGCGTCATGATGCGCTGATATTCCTATCGTTATAAAACCATGGCACATCTTTGTAATACAGAATGTCCTAGACCACCCGTACACCCCTTTTGAAATAAAGGAAAATGGTTTTTATAAAGAATCCCAAAAATGTTAATAAATTAATCTTAAGTATAATAAGTAAACTTTATCTCTTTATATCTTAGGTAAGCATCAACATCTTTTTTTTTATTAAAATTCCTAAACAAACTAAGCTTTATTTTGGAACAATAAATAAGAAGAAAAAGTTATATAGACTTAAAGGAGAATTTTTGTATAGCTTCAAAAATCATCTTTATTTAAAAGAAAAGAAAACTAATACATTTAGAAAAGCTTAAAACGACTTACAATATCATAAAATATACTATATTATCGAAAAAAGTTTTGCTAGAATTTAAACAATTTAAATATAAAACTGCAAGGAGTCAAGTACATTTAAAGTTTCTGTTTTATTTTGAAGTTTCGTAGCTTCTTCAAGGAGAAGTTACACATAAAAATACATAATAATAAACTTATTTATTCATGCTATATTAATATATTTTGCAGACAAATCATTGAAACATACAATACAAAAATTATCTTAAGTGTTAATTATTGGTGCATATTATTGTTCGCATAACATCGAGTTATGGTCCTCGCATCGTGGGTTTTTACACTAAGGACAAACAAATTGAGTTTTTATTTCATTAAAGGCAGGGCAATATCTGCACTTGACACGTTTATTTGTAAGTAATAAGATTATATGTGTATGGTTCGCTATCTTCTTCCTTAATAATCCTTTCCATTTCCTCTCGTAATTGAGGAGTGATTCCGCCACCTTTACGCAAGCGTCTGTTTATATGTGGAGTGATTAAACTTTTATATAATGTGCCTAAAAACTTATCTCTTGGTATTTGTTTGTTCTCTTCGTTTAAAAAATATAATTTAAAACTGTTATAACCGCCTTGATATAACATAGCATAAAAGAATCTCATCGATCAACGGTAACACTTTCGTGCAGTACTGTATTCACGACATTTTTGGTCGAATGTGCCTAATTTAGTAGAATTATAAAATTGAATGATATCTGCTTTTATTCCATCAACTACAACTTTACGTTCAGGAAAAGAAGACAATACGAGAACTATTTTACTTTGTTTTGGATAATGTGAAACTAATGTTATATCATTAGCATAAAGGAAACGTGAATCATTAATTGCAGTGAATTCTATTATCTTTCGTAGTATCTCTCTTTCTTTCGCTTTAATTGTCCTTACCACACTAAGTGAAAAATCATTTTTTATGCTTTGCACTAGAGGCACTGAAGTAAACCGTTTATTACAAGTAATGTTTCTGTGACTGTCACGGATCGGCTCTGATAATTGACGAACATAATAAGAAGGCTTAGACTCTAGAAATCTTGTATCGACTTTTCCAAAGTAAGGAATAGCATTTATCTTATAAATTGTGTCTGGATCGTTTATCATAACAATTTTAAGCCCGTGCTTGTAATGCGGTTCATTTTGTACATGAATAGAGGAAGAGGTGTAATCGTGGCCCCCTAATTTGTTTTTTCTACATAAAATCTGAACTGTTATTTCAATTGAGCTAAACTTTTGCTTAAAATGAAGGTGGACTATTTAGTTTGTGTCTGCTAAAACGTGGAACCAAAGAAAATACAATTGAGTTATATAGAACATATATTTCTGAAACATGTCATTTTGTGACGTTTGGAAAAAGTGAGGGTAATATGGCCCCCCCCATCAAAAATTGCATTTTTTTGACAACAGTGTTTAGAAACGAATGCATAAACATAACAGAATAAATAAAACAATTTATAATCTTCTCAGTTTTATCATTTACAAACAAAAATCGCACACATATTCAACTTTTTCGCACAGTGTGCCCATAAGCGACAAATAAGACATTGAATTCAAATTTCACCATGTTGGTCCATAGAATAATGTTTCTGGCAAAAATCTGCGTCATCAGGAGCCCCACCAGAAGTTTCAATGTCGGATATATCCAAAACAGGACTTTGGCGCCTAGATTTATCATGGGGGGCCAACATGTCAACTTATATTGCTTCGAAAATTTTTAATTTGTAATTAAAACTGTTGAAGACTAAGCGAACTTACTTGGAAATATTGATTTCACGTACCTTTTGGCGAAGATATATCAACATAAAAGTTTCTGAACTTTCTAAATTTCTGAGAAATGCTTTTTTTCCAACGGGATAATAAACTTTCGCTCGGCGCGTTGTGACAAGAACGCCCGATACGAGCCATTAGTGCTTCACTCATTTTCAGTGTACCATTGTTTCCCTGGTACATAAAAGAAGATGATATAACAATATGGCGCATATGGCGTTATCAGAAATATGAAAACCATGGGGAGGCCAATTTACAAGCAGGGGGCCGCGATTACACCTTTTCCTCTACTAAAAGGATATTTACCTTGAAAAACTAGTAACTTCTCGCTTATTGTTACATGTTTACTCGGCGAATAATACTTTGTACAATTTAATATAAATAAATTCCAAAGGTCACGAATTGGTGCTAAATGATCACGTTGGCGACGTTCTTTACGTGTAATCTTTTCATCAAACTGTAAACTTGGTCCTAAATATCCAAAGCGAGTTCTTGACATGGTTGCACGATACATAGGTGATGCATTTTTACCCATAATTTCCTTACATTACTACCATTTTGTTTGTTTAATCCGGTAAAGTATAAAATTCCTATAAGAGCTTTTATATCTTTGAGATCAGTATCTTGAGATTCAACCGCTTTCAAATTTTCTCGTTTTCGTGCAAGCTTAGCGTTAGTATATTTGACAATTATGTTTAGCATATCATCAGTAAAAAGTAGAGACCATACTTCCATTAGAGTCTTCTTTTTCTTCGCATCGTCCAACACTTCAGGTTTATAATTCGTTACTCTGTCTGCTTTTCTTTGTTCTTTTTTCGTCGGTGGTATAACGGATCATTTAAAGCCGTTGACGCGATATATAAAATGGCTCGCCAAGGATCCAGTACTTCGTGTCGACGCACGCGCCTCTTCTTCACTTTCAGCCGGTTGCTCTACGTCCTCTACGATGTCATATGCATCTTCTTCCGACTCGATATCGCTTAATTCTTCATCAACGTTTTCCTCTGAGGAACTTTCACTATCAATAGGTTTTTCAGACTCAGCTTGCAACAGCTCCATAAAATAGGTACACTGCCGCCAAAAAGTTTGGATACATTGCATTAAAAGGCTAGATATATTATTAAAAAATTTACTTTTATTGATGTAGTTTGTATTTAAATTAAAGGTAAATGATTATTTTGTAATACGAAAACTATAAAAAATTTAAGTAAAATAAAAATAACTTGAAGCTAACACATTTGAACAGGAAACTATTAAACTTCCTTTTTATCAAAAAATGCACTTTTGGTTCTGATGACCGTTTTTACAAGTCGTGGCATTCTTTCTACTAATTTATTAATATTTTGTTTTGTAACTGTTGCCATAACTCCCTAGCAAATAATGGACAAGACGCATTTTTTGATGAAAAGAAAGTTTAGAAGTTTTTTGTTAAAAGTGTGTTAGATTCAAGTTATTTTTGATTTACTTAAATTTCTAGTTTTTATATTACAAAATATAATCATTTACCCTCGCATTTACCTCTAATGTAAATACAAACTACATCAATAAAAATAAATTTAATAATATCTAGTCTAGCTTTTAATGCTATATCCAAACTTTTGGCAGTGTGTATATAGGTATAACAATTAACATTTTTATATATGACTAGCTGGTTACCCGGGCTTCGCCTGGGCGTCGTTTTTCTTCAAACGACTTCATTTATGTTTTAATATCCATATATTGTGGACAAACATAAGGAGTGTGTCGGGTGGTTGATTTAAAGGTGGTAGTTTAACTTTTCCGTTTAAACAACACATTCCAGGTGCTTAAGTTTTAAACTTTTTTGCTTGACAATGATCACATATTGCATCCATTTTCCCAATTATTACTCTCGGATGAAATTGATATTCGTAATTTGGATCATAACTAAATGCCTCTAATTTCAAATCGGACCGCATAAATGTTTTCCTTGATTGAACATGTAACCGGTCTTTTTCTACTCGAGTTTCACACTATTGAGTCATTTCCGCTTTTCTGATATTTCACTTACCGATCAACGACTTCATCCCTTGGTTTTCCTGAGCGTTTTTTCGGGAATTTCGAGATTGCTCGCTCGCGATGTACACAAAACCTCGATATGAATATTATGAATACCGATTAGCGATTTCATCCCTTGGTCTTTCCGGACGTTTTTTTCGGGAATTTCGAAATTGCTTCCTCGCATTTAACATTCGCTGTCTTCCGCAAACGCCAACAATATTTTTTGTAATACAATACTGTGATCATCCCTTGGTTTTCCCGGGCGTTTTTTCGGGAATTTCGAGATTGCTCGCGATGTACACAGAACCTTGATATTTTACTTAAAAAACGCCCGGGAAAACCAAGGGATAAAATCGCTGATTGGTAAGTGAAATATTGAGGTTCTGTGTACCTATACGCAGTATAAAAATATATATTTAAATATATATCAAAATATACATTGCAAGTACTGAAAATTTGTTGTTCACGTTACGTAAGGAAAAATTTGTTGTTTACGTAATAAATAAAGGTTTTAAATAGTGGTAATGTATACTGAAAATAAATAACGTAATTTCAGTGATAGCAGTGAACATAGTAATTATAATGCATAACACATGAGATTATCCTCTTGTGTTATTAATTAATAACAAATATAAATAATAAATAAATAAAGCAAGTGCTGTTCTTTATTGTAAAGCGGTGATAACGTAAAGAATACGAGTAAAAAAGCCCTAATTCTTATTTATTTATGATAGTTTATATTAATTTATGCAGATGCAGGCAACTAACCTAGGCTTATATTTTCTGACAAATAACATAAGTAATAAATCAATACAAAGGAAATAGCCATACAGTCCAAGCTTGGATCTTAGGCAGCTCAATATAATTATTTTCTATATGTACTAATACGCGTATTTTCCAACATATTAAACTGCGCGCTGATTATTTGTCGGACTTAAAACACAGCTATTGTTGAAACATTAGAAATTACCTCTCCCTTCCCTAATTAAATCGATATCGATTTAATGTTAAAATCACTGTAAAAATTTATTGCGAAAAATATTACCCCAGCCAGGGTTCGAACCTGGAACCTCCCGCATTCCGCTCGAGCGTCTTACCAATTCGACTACATACCGGGACATGTGGTAATATTTATCGCAATAACCGGATAACAATAATTTGAACGTCTTTCTCAGGCGACGTGAATAAACAATATATGTTAAGACCGTTAAGATATAAATCAATACAAAGGAAATAGCCATACAGTCCAAGCTTGGATCTTAGGCAGCTCAATATAATTATTTTCTATATGTACTAATACGCGTATTTTCCAACATATAAGTAATAAAATATTTTCTGTCAACAAATAAATTAAATTAAGCATGCAACATAGATTAGAGGAAAGTCCCCGATTATGAGATACCACATCTATTTTGTGTGTTTGCCGGAAGTCTATGGGCCGGATTGAAAAATATAGTAGGTCATTTTGAAGGGAATTTAATAAACTTTAGGTTGCTGAAATGTAAAATTTAATTTAAATATTAATTTTTCTGAAAATTAGAAAAATGTAAAAAATGAGCTTTCAGCAAAATCAAAAAAGTGTGCTTCTAATATGAGAAACCCAGGGAAATCGCTAATAAAGTGCAAAATACATCATATTGTTATTAGAAAACTTTATTTAAAGTTTCTGAAAGACAAATGTAATGGAGAAGCATATTTGCAACAACCGTAAACCCACTTATACCCAATATTGTACCTAATCTTCCTCCTCCACCATTTCCCCTCAAATCAAAGTCAGCACACACTTATAATTTTGTATGAACCTTCCCTTAACGTTAATATAGTATTTTCTCTTATTTTATTACTGTACAATAACTTTCATACTCCAGCAACCCAGGAGTACCTTGAGTATCTCATGTTACGAGCCCCATACGCCTTGCGGTTTCGCGATCACCAAATCTAATCTCTACAATTGAGCAACTCAACATATCCAGTATTTTCCCATTAATACGACCTTATTCTATCGCTGCATGCAGAACTCATAGCCAAATATTTATTAATTATATAATAAACAAGATTTAAAATCTCATATCCACGGCACTTGATAACATCCAATCTCACAATTTCTGTTTCTACAACGACCACACGCACGATCAAACAATGAATTTTCCACTAAATAGGTTTTACCTCAAGGGCAATAAGTTCATGGTGGAACCAACAGATAGGGCCTATTAGTTTAGCAGAAACCTCGCTATCGCATATTAAGAGCCTATCTCATAATAGGGGACTTTCCTCTAATAATTATAAGCTCTTCCACTGTATTCAAAATTTATTTGGTTGTTTTCTGTCAAACAGTGTTTTCAATTCTTATTTTTCATTAATTTGTTTAAATCGGTTTACTCCTATTAACTCATATTTACTCATAAATAAAAAAATTTAATGTTTTCTAATATTGAAGTGTACAAAAAAACAATATCAGTAAAAAATTACCTTTAAAAAACTAAAAAAAGGCGCCAAGTGTACACGTTAAAAGTGTTCCACAAAAAAATGTTATTTTAATCTGTCAAAAAACTTGTATAAAAAATGTCAAATATTTGGAGTAAAATTATATACATAAAAAATTTAACAAAAGTAATGAAATCAAAAAATTGCGCCAACTGACAATAGAAAATTGTAAGGTACGAGGTTATAGAAAAGTAACCTAAAATATTAAAGCTTAAAGCATGAAATCAAGATTCAAAAACACTTGGTGTGATTGAAAGTAAAAATACAAGCAATCATAGGACATATCTGTGTACAATCAGAAACCTTCTTAATCCGAGGAAGAACTGCAGATATGCATTAAAAAATTCGATCTTTTTATTAACCGTAGGTTATTACCCCTTATTTTTTGTATACGTTCGTCATATCTCATAGGCAAGCACTAATATTTTTTACGTCCTTTCTTTTAAATTAAAATACCAAAGCGGACTACATAAGCTTTATTTTGGTATCATAAATAGAACACAAGTTATAAAGGCTTAAAGCGAAAGAGAATTTTTATAAAGCCGGGAGAAATTATTTTTTTTTTAATAAATAATACTGATACATTTAGAAAAGCATAAAACGACATACAATATCATAAAATATAAAAGTAAAATAATATTAAAAATATATATTGCTAAAATTTAAACAATTTTAATATAAAACTGCAAGGGGTCAGGTATATTTTAAGGTTTTGTTTGTAGCTTCTTGGATAAAGAAGCAATTATTCACAAAAATACACTATTTATTCATGCCACATTAATCTATTTTGCAGATAAATTGTTAAAACATACAATAAAAAAATCATCTTAAATATTAATTATTGGTGCACATTGTTCGTATAACATCGAGCGATCCTCCGCGCATCGTGGTCTTTTGCATTGAGAACAAACAAATTGAATTTTCTTATCATTATAAACAGAGCAATATCTGTACCTTACACGTTTATCTAATTTGTAAGTATTTATGGGATTATATATGTATTATGATTTGCTAAGTTCCTTAAGAACATCTTCTATTTCTTTTCGTAATTCACGGAAGAGCTTTCTTTTAGGTGACTGCAAGCGTCTGTTTATATGTGGGATGATTAAACTTTTATATAATGTGTCTAAAAACTCATTTCTTCGTATTTGTTTGTTCTCTTTGTTTAAAAAATATAACTTAAAACTATTAAAACCGCCTTGATCTAACACAGCAAAAAAATATCTCATCGACCAACGGTAACACTTTCGCGCAGTACTGTATTTAAGACATTTTTGGTTAAATCTGTCAGTGCCTCCTTTAGTAGAATTATAAAACTTTATAATATCTACTTTCTTTCCATCAACTACATGTTCTCGTGTAGGTAAAGAAGACAATACTAAAACTGTTTTACTTTGTTTCGGACAATATAAAGCTAATGTCATATCATTATCATAAAGAAAACGTGAATCATTCATTGCAGTTAATCTTTCTATATTCCGTGGTATCTCTCTTTCTGTCGTTTTAATTGTCCCTACCATACTAAGTGAAAATTCTTCTTTCATGGTTCGCACTAGAGACACTGTAGTGAACTGTTTGTCACAAGTAATGTTTCTGTGACCCTTATCACGGATCGGTTCTGATAATTGACAAACATATTCAGAAAGGTTAGATTTTATACGATTATTTTTATCGACCTTTTCTAAGTAAGGAATAGCATTTATCATATAAGATGTTTTCGAGTCGTTCATCATAACAATTTTAAGCCCGCGTTTGTCTGAAGAATGGCTTTCAACACGAAAAGGACAGTCACCGCGAAAATTTAGAAAGTGCTCGCCTATTGTTACATGTTTACTCGGCGAATAATACTTTATACAATTCGATATAAATGAATCCCAAAGGTCACGAATTGGTGCTAAATGATCATGTTGGCAACGTTCTTCACGTGTACTTTCCTCATCAAACTGTAAACATCCTAATAAAAATTCAAAACGTTTTGTCGACATGGTTGCGCGATAGACATTTGGTGCAGGTTTACGCCATAATTCCGCTGTTTTAGAATTTTCTCCTTGTAATCCGGAAAGGTATAGAATTCCTATAAAGGCTTTTAATTCTTGGAGATCAATATCAAATGCGCCATATTTATTCTCATTCTCTTCTCGTCTTTGTGCAATCTTAACGTTAGTATATTTCACAATTGTATTTAGCATATTATCAGTAAAAAGGAGAGACCATACTTCCATTGGAGTCTTCTTTTTCTTCGCATCGTCCAACACTTCAGGTTTATAATTCGATACTTCGTCTGCTTCTCTTTGTTCTTCTTCCATCGGCGGTTCAACGGACCATTCGAAGCCGTTAGGGCCTTTCACAAAACGAGTCGGCAAAGGTTCAGATCCTCGTGTCGACGAATGCGCTGCCTCTTCTTCTTCACTTTCATCCGGTTGCTCTATGTCCTCCACGATATCACATGCATCTTCTGATTTAACATCGTTTAATTTTTTATTATTTTCCTCTGCGGAACTTTCACTATCAATAGGCCTTTCAGGCTGAGTTTGCATCAGCCCCTGCAATTGTTTTATGCGTTCGCTGCAGCGCGCCATTGCTGACTAGAAATTATTGAAGATACTCTAGTTTATATTACGGATATAAAATACAAACATAGGTACATAATACATATATGTATAACAAAAATATAAAGTTACGTTGACAAAATATCGCGCTTTTAAAATGTACTTACTCTACAAAATTGCGACGCGGTTAGTATGGTCGAGTTTATGAGACTAATAAACACATTTGAGATGTTTTCTTATTCGCTACTTAGGTCGAACTGACATTATCGTTATAGCTGTCACGTCGGGAAAGGCAAAACTCTATTCCCTCCCCACCACAAAGCAATAAATGAAATATTATTACCTGAGTACCAACCAATGAAAATTTCTGCTCGAATCTCCCAGAGTAGTAACTAGTAACCTTATTAGAGTTAATAAAAAGATATAGAATTTCTTAATGTATCTGCACAATTCTTCCTCGGATAAAAAGATTTCTGATTAAACAGAGAAGTTTTAAATTCGATGTAAAACTGTTTGTCGCGTCATAATGCGTTGTTATTCCCATCGTCATAAAACCACGGCACATCTTTATAATACAGAATGCCCTAGACCACAGGTACACCTCTTTTAAAAGGAAGGAAAATGATTTTTATCAAAAATCCCGAAAATTTTAATAAGTAAATCTTAAATATAATAAGTAAACTTTATCTGTTTATATCTTAGGAAAGCATTAACATCTTTTTTTTTATTAAATAATGACCAAACAAACCAAGCTTTATTTTAGAACCATAAATAAGGAATAAATGTTATAAAGACTTAAAGGCGAATTTTTGTATACCCGAAAAAATCATCTTCTTGTAAAAAATATAAAATACATTTAGAAAAGCTTAAGTCAACTTACAAGATCATAAAATATAAAATTAAAATATTATTGAGAAAAATATTTTGCTAAAATTTTAACAATTTTAATATACAACTGCAAGAGATCAAGTACATTTTAAGGTTTTGTTTGTAACTTCTTAGATGAAGGAACGATTATTTACAAAAATACACTTATTTATTCATGCCACATTACTCTATTTTGCAGATAAATTATTAAAACATACAATAAAAAAGTCATCTTAAATATCAATTATTGGTACACATTGTTTGCATAAGCATCGAGCAATGCTCCTCGCATCGTGGTCTTTTGCATTGAGAACAAACAAATTGAGTTTTCCTATCATCATAAACAGAGCAATATTTGTACCTTACATGTTTATCTAAATTTTAAGTATATATGGGATTATATACTTTGTATTTAAATTAGAGGTAAATGATTATTTTGTAATACGAAAATTATAGAAAATTTAAGTAAAATGAAAATAACTTAAATCTAACACACATTTTTAACAGGAAACTATTAAACTTCCTTTTCATCAAAAAATGCACTTTTAGTTCTGATGACCGTTTTTACAAGTCGTGGCATTCTTTCTACTAATTTATTAATATTTTGTTTTGTAACTGTTGCCATAACTCCCTAGCAAATAATGGACAAGACGCATTTTTTGATGAAAAAAAAGTTTAATAGTTTTTTGTTAAAAGTGTGTTAGATTCAAGTTATTTTTGTTTTACTTAAATTTCTAGTTTTCGTATTACAAAATATAATTATTTACTTCTAATGTAAATACAAACTACATCAATAAAAATAAATTTAATAATATCTAGCCTAGCTCTTAATGCTATATCCAAACTTTTGGCAGTGTATATAGGTATAACAATTAACATTCTTATATATGACTAGCTAGTTACCCGGGCTTCACCTGGGCGTCGTTTTTTTTCAAACGACTTCATTTATGTTTCAATATCCATATATTGTGGACAAACATAAGGAGTGTGTCGGGTGGTTGATTTAAAGGTGGTAGTTTAACTTTTCCGTTTAAACAACACATTCCAGGTGCTTAAGTTTTAAACTTTTTTGCTTGACAATGATCACATATTGCATCCATTTTCCCAATTATTACTCTCGGATGAAATTGATATTCGTAATTTGGATCATAACTAAATGCCTCTAATTTCAAATCGAACCGCATAAATGTTTTCCTTGATTGAACATGTAACCGGTCTTTTTCTACTCGAGTTTCACACTATTGAGTCATTTCCGCTTTTCCGATATTTCACTTACCGATCAACGACTTCATCCCTTGGTTTTCCTGAGCGTTTTTTCGGGAATTTCGAGATTGCTCGCTCGCGATGTACACAAAACCTTGATATGAATACCGATTAGCTATTTCATCCCTTGGTTTTTCCGGACGTTTTTTTCGGGAATTTCGAAATTGCTTGCTCGCATGTAACATTCATTGTTTTCCGCAAATGCCACACACTTACAATATTTTATGTAATACAAAACTGTGATCATCCCTTGGTTTTCCCGGGCGTTTTTTCGGGAATTTCGATATTGCTCGCGATGTACACAGAACCTTGATATTTTACTTAAAAAACGCCCGGAAAAACCACGGGATAAAAACGGTAATCGGTAAGTGAAATATCGAAGTTCTGTTTACATCGCGAGCAATCAATCTCGAAATTCCCGAAAGAAACGTCCTGGAAAACCAAGGGATAAAGACGCTGATTGGTAAGTAAAATATCAAGGTTCTGTGTACCTATACGCAGTATAAAAATATATATTTAAATATATATCAAAATATACATTGCAAGTACTGAAAATTTGTTGTTCACGTTATGAAAGGGAAAATTTGTTGTTTACGTAATAAATAAAGGTTTTAAATAATGGTAATGTATACTGAAAATAAATAACGTAATTTCAGTGATAGCAGTGAACATAGTAATTATAATGCATAACACATGAGATTATCTTCTTGTGTTATTAATTAATAACAAATATAAATAATAAATAAATAAAGCAAGTGTTGTTCTTTATTGTAAAGCGGTGATAACGTAAAGAATACGAGTAAGGAAGCCCTAATTCTTATTTATTTATGATAGTTTATATTAATTTATGCAGATGCAGGCAAATAACCTAGGCTTATATTTTCTGACAAATAACATAAGTAATAAATCAATACAAAGGAAATAGCCATACGGTCCAAGCTTGGATCTTGGGCAGCTCAATATAATTATTTTCTATATGTACTAATACGCGTATTTTCCAACATATAAGTAATAAAATATTTTCTGTCAACAAATAAATTAAATTAAGCATGCAACATAGATTAGAGGAAAGTCCCCGATTATGAGATACCACATTTATTTTGTGTGATTGCCGGAAGTCTATGGGCAAAATTGAAAAATGTAGTAGGTCATTTTGAAGGGAATTTAATAAACTTTAGGTTGCTAAAATGTAAAATTTAATTTAAATATTAATTTCTCTGAAAATTAGAAAAATGTAAAAAATGAGCTTTCGGCAAAATCGAAAAAGTGTGCTCCTAATATGAGAAACCCTGGGAAATGGCTAATAAAGTGCAAAATACATCATATTGTTATTAGAAAACTTTATTTAAAGTTTCTGAAAGACAAATGTAATGGAGAAGCATATTTCAACAACCGTAAACCCACTTATACCCAATATTGTACCTAATCTTCCTCCTCCACCCTTTCCCCTTAAATCAAAGTCAGCACACACTTATAATTTTGTATGAACCTTCCCTTAACGTTAATATAGTATTTTCTCTTATTTTATTACTGTACAATAACTTTCATACTCCAGCAACCCAGGAGTACCTTGAGTATCTCATGTTACGAGCCCCATACGCCTTGCGGTTTCGCGATCACCAAATCTAATCTCTACAATTGAGCAACTCAACATATCCAGTATTTTCCCATTAATACGACCTTATTCTATCGCTGCATGCAGAACTCATAGCCAAATAGTTTATTAATTATATAATAAACAAGATTTAAAATCTCATATCCACGGCACTTGATAACATCCAATCTCACAATTTCTGTTTCTACAACGACCACACGCACGATCAAACAATGAATTTTCCACTAAATAGGTTTTACCTCAAGGGCAATAAGTTCATGGTGGAACCAACAGATAGGGCCTATTAGTTTAGCAGAAACCTCGCTATCGCATATTAAGAGCCTATCTCATAATAGGGGACTTTCCTCTAATAATTATAAGCTCTTCCACTGTATTCAAAATTTATTTGGTTGTTTTCTGTCAAACAGTGTTTTCAATTCTTATTTTTCATTAATTTGTTTAAATCGGTTTACTCCTATTAACTCATATTTACTCATAAATAAAAAAATTTAATGTTTTCTAATATTGAAGTGTACAAAAAAACAATATCAGTAAAAAATTACCTTTAAGAAACTAAAAAAAGGCGCCAAGTGTACACGTTAAAAGTGTTCCACAAAAAAATGTTATTTTAATCTGTCAAAAAACTTGTATAAAAAATGTCAAATATTTGGAGTAAAATTATATACATAAAAAATTTAACAAAAGTAATGAAATCAAAAAATTGCGCCAACTGACAATAGAAAATTGCAAGGTACGAGGTTATAGAAAAGTAACCTAAAATATTAAAGCTTAAAGCATGAAATCAAGATTCAAAAACACTTGGTGTGATTGAAACTAAAAATACAAGCAATCATAGGACATATCTGTGTTCAATCAGAAACCTTCTTAATCCGAGGAAGAACTGCAGATATGCATTAAAAAATTCGATATCTTTTTATTAACCGTAGGTTACTACCCCTTATTTTTTGTATACGTTCGTCATATCTCATAGGCAAGCACTAATATTTTTTACCTCCTTTCTTTTAAATTAGAATACCAAAGCGGACTACATAAGCTTTATTTTGGTATCATAAATAGAACACAAGTTATAAAGGCTTAAAGCGAAAGAGAATTTTTATAAAGCCGGGAGAAATTATTTTTTTTGTAAAAAATAATACCGATACATTTAGAAAAGCATAAAACGACTTACAATATCATAAAATATAAAAGTAAAATATTATTAAAAATATATATTGCTAAAATTTAAACAATTTTAATATAAAACTGCAAGGGGTCAGGTATATTTAAGGTTTTGTTTGTAGCATCTTGGATAAAGAAGCAATTATTTACAAAAATACACTATTTATTCATGCCACATTAATCTATTTTGCAGATAAATTGTTAAAACATACAATAAAAAAGTCATCTTAAATATTAATTATTGGTGCACATTGTTCGTATAACATCGAGCGATTCTCCTCGCATCGTGGTCTTTTGCATTGAGAACAAACAAATTGAATTTTCTTATCATTATAAACAGAGCAATATCTGTACCTTACACGTTTATCTAATTTGTCAGTATTTATGGGATTATATATGTATTATGATTTGCTAAGTTCCTTAAGAACATCTTCTATTTCTTTTCGTAATTCACGGGAAAGCTTTCTTTTAGGTGACTGCAAGCGTCTGTTTATATGTGGGATGATTAAACTTTTATATAATGTGTCTAAAAACTCATCTCTTCGTATTTGTTTGTTCTCTTTGTTTAAAGAATATAACTTAAAACTATTAAAACCGCCTTGATCTAACACAGCAAAAAAAAATCTCATTGACCAACGGTAACACTTTCGTGCAGTACTGTATTCACTACATTCTTGGTTAAATCTGTCAGTGCCTCCTTTAGTAGAATTATAAAATTTAATGATATTTACTATTTCTCCATTAACCACGCATTCTCGTTTAGGTAAAGAAGACAATACCAAAACTGTTTCACTTTGTTTCGGACAATATGAAACTAATGTCAGATCATTAGCATAAAGGAAACGTGAATCATTAATTGCAGTGAATGTTCTCATCCTCAATGGTATCTCTCTTTCTTTCCCTTCAATTGTCCCTACCATACTAAGTGAAAAATTTTCTTTCATGGTTTCAACTAGAGACACTGAAGTGAACTGTTTGTCACAAGTAATGTTTCTGTGACCCTTATTACGGATTGGTTCTGATAATTGACGAACATAATCAGAAAGGTTAGATTTTATAGGATTATTTATATCGATTTTTTCTAAGTAAGGAATAGCATTTATCATATAAAATGTTTCTGAATCGTTCATCATAACAATTTTAAACCCGCGCAAACTAACACGAAAAGGACAATCACCTTGAAAATTTACAAACTGCTCGCCTATTGTTACATGTTTACTCGGCGAATAATACTTTATACAATTCGATATAAATGAATCCCAAAGGTCACGAATTGGTGCTAAATGATCATGTTGGCAACGTTCTTCACGTGTACTTTCCTCATCAAACTGTAAACATCCTAATAAAAAATTGAAACGATTTTTCGTCATGGTTGCGCGATAGACATTTGGTGCAGGTTTACGCCATAATTCATCTGTTATTATAGAACTTTCTTCTTGTAATCCGGAAAGGTATAGAATTCCTATAAAGGCTTTTAATTCTTGGAGATCAATATCAAATGCGCCACGTTTATTCTCATTCTCTTCTCGTCTTTGTGCAATCTTAACGTTAGTATATTTCACAATTGTATTTAGCATATTATCAGTAAAAAGGAGAGACCATACTTCCATTGGAGTCTTCTTTTTCGTCGCATCGTCCAACACTTTAGGTTTATAATTCGATAAATCGTCTGCTTCTCTTTGTTCTTCTTCCGTCGGCGGTTCAACGGACCATTCGAAGCCGTTAGGGCCTTTCACAAAACGAGTCGGCAAAGGTTCAGATCCTCGTGTCGACGAATGCGCTGCCTCTTCTTCTTCACTTTCATCCGGTTGCTCTATGTCCTCCACGATATCACATGTATCTTCTGATTTAACATCGTTTAATTTTTTATTATTTTCCTCTGCGGAACTTTCACTATCAATAGGCCTTTCAGGCTGAGTTTGCATCAGCCCCTGCAATTGTTTTATGCGTTCGCTGCAGCGCGCCATTGCTGACTAGAAATTATTGAAGATACTCTAGTTTATATTACGGATATAAAATACAAACATAGGTACATAATACATATGTGTATAACAAAAATATAAAGTTACGTTGACAAAATATCGCGCTTTTAAAATGTACTTACTCTACAAAATTGCGACGCGGTTAGTATGGTCGAGTTTATGAGACTAATAAACACATTTGAGATGTTTTCTTATTCGCTACTTAGGTCGAACTGACATTATCGTTATAGCTGTCACGTCGGGAAAGGCAAAACTCTATTCCCTCCCCACCACAAAGCAATAAATGAAATATTATTACCTGAGTACCAACCGATGAAAATTTCTGCTCGAGTCTCCCAGAGTAGTAACTAGTAACCTTATTAGAGTTAATAAAAAGATATAGAATTTCTTAATGTATCTGCACAATTCTTCGTCGGATAAAAAGATTTCTGATTAAACACAGAAGTTTTAAATTCGATGTAAAACTGTTTGTCGCGTCATAATGCGTTGTTATTCCCATCGTCATAAAACCACGGCACATCTTTATAATACAGAATGCCCTAGACCACACGTACACCTCTTTTAAAAGGAAAGAAAATGATTTTTATCAAAAATCCCGAAAATTTTAATAAGTAAATCTTAAATATAATAAGTAAACTTTATCTGTTTATATCTTAGGAAAGCATTAACATCTTTTTTTTTATTAAATAATGACAAACCAAGCTTTATTTTAGAACCATAAATAAGAAATAAATGTTATAAAGACTTAAAGGCGAATTTTTGTATACCCGAAAAAATCATCTTGTAAAAAATATAAAATACATTTAGAAAAGCTTAAGTCAACTTACAAGATCATAAAATATAAAATTAAAATATTATTGAGAAAAATATTTTGCTAAAATTTTAACAATTTTAATATACAACTGCAAGAGATCAAGTACATTTTAAGGTTTTGCTTGTAACTTCTTAGATGAAGGAACGATTATTTACAAAAATACACTTATTTATTCATGCCACATTACTCTATTTTGCAGATAAATTATTAAAACATACAATAAAAAAGTCATCTTAAATATTAATTATTGGTGCACATTGTTTGCATAACATCGAGCAATGCTCCTCGCATCGTGGTCTTTTGCATTGAGAACAAACAAATTGAGTTTTCCTATCATCATAAACAGAGCAATATCTGTACCTTACATGTTTATCTAAATTTTAAGTATATATGGGATTATATACTTTGTATTTAAATTAGAGGTAAATGATTATTTTGTAATACGAAAATTATAGAAAATTTAAGTAAAATAAAAATAACTTGAATCTAACACATTTTTAACAGGAAACTATTAAACTTCCTTTTCATCAAAAAATGCACTTTTAGTTCTGATGACCGTTTTTACAAGTCGTGGCATTCTTTCTACTAATTTATTGATATTTTGTTTTGTAACTGTTGCCATAACTCCCTAGCAAATAATGGACAAGACGCATTTTTTGATGAAAAGAAAGTTTAATAGTTTTTTGTTAAAAGTGTGTTAGATTCAAGTTATTTTTGTTTTACTTAAATTTCTAGTTTTCGTATTACAAAATATAATCATTTACCTCTAATGTAAATACAAACTACATCAACAAAAATAAATTTAATAATATCTAGCCTAGCTTTTAATGCTATATCCAAACTTTTGGCAGTGTATATAGGTATAACAATTAACATTTTTATATATGACTAGCTGGTTACCCGGGTTTCGCCTGGGCGTCGTTCTTCTTTAAACGACTTCATTTATGTTTCAATATCGATATATTGTGGACAAACATAAGGAGTGTGTCGGGTGGTTGATTTAAAGGCGGTAGTTTAACTTTTCCGTTTAAACAACACATTCCAGGTGCTTAAGTTATAAACTTTTATGCTTGACAATGATCACATGTTGTATCCATTTTCCCAATTATTACTCTCGGATAAAATTGATATTCGTAATTTGGATCATAACTAAATGCCTCTAATTTCAAATCGGACCGCATAAATGTTTTCCTTGATTAAACATGTAACCGGTCTTTTTCTACTCGAGTTTCACACTATTGAGTCATTTCCGCTTTTCCAATATTTCACTTACCGATCAACGATTTCATCCCTTAGTCTTCCGGGGCGTTTTTTTCGGAAATTTCGAGATTGTTTGCTCGCATGTAACGTAATTCGTTGTCTTCCGCAAATGCCACATACTTACAATATTTTTTGTAATACAATACTGTAACTATCCCTTTGTTTTCCCGGGCGTTTTTTCGGGAATTTCGAGATTGCTCGCTCGCGATGTACACAGTACCTCGATATTTTACTGAAAAAACGCCCGGCAAAACCAAGGGATAAAATCGGTAATCGGTAAGTGAAATATCGAAGTTCTGTGTACATCGCGAGCAAGCAATCTCGAAATTCCCGAAAGAAACGCTCTGGAAAACCAAGGGATAAAAACGCTGATCGGTAAGTGAAATATCAAGGTTCCGTAGTAGCCTATGTTTTGCGCAAGGATGTAAAGAGTAACTGTGCAAAAGTTGGTTCAGATTGGTGGAATAATTTAAGAGTGTATAAAGAACAAACAGACTTAAAAAACGCCCGGGAAAACTAAGGGATGAAATCTGATTGGTAAGTAAAATATCAAGGTTCTGTGTACCTACATCGCAAGCGAACAATCTCGAAATTCCTGAGAAAACGCCCGGGAAAACCAAAGGATGAAATCGGTGATCGGTAAGTGAAATATCGAGGTTCCGTAGTAGCCTATGTTTTGCGCAAGGATGTAAAGAGTAACTGTGCAAAAGTTAGTTCCGATCGGTCGAATAATTTAAGAGTGTATAAAGAACAAACAGACTTAAGAAACGCCCGGGAAAACCAAAGGATGAAATCGCTGATTGGTAAGTGAAATATCGAGGTTCTGTGTACATCGCAAACGAGCAATCTCGAAATTCCCGAAAAAACGCCCGGGAAAACCAAAGGATAAAATCGGTGATCGGTAAATGAAATATCGAGGTTCCGTAGTAGCCTATGTTTTGCGCAAGGATGTAAAAAGTAACTGTGCAAAAGTTGGTCCAGATCGGTCGAATAGTTTAAGAGCGTATAAAGAACAAACAGACATACAGACATTCTATTCTATATATATAGATGAGTGGTATTTAATTTGGAAACGATCAGTTTTAAAAATAAAAAAAGAACAACCAAAATAAATTGCAAGTGCATTTTAGCTTACATTAAAAAATTTTAAAAACACTATAATTAAGTACTCTTTCCTTTAAAACTTTTCGAGATATAAAAGCAAACATACATACACACGAATCCACGAAAATGCTATAAATTGAAAAATTTTACTGTTTAAAAAAAAAACCGCCAAATTAAATTGCCCTATAGCACTCCTGATATTTCAAGGAACATGTTGGTACAAGTTTTTTCAAAATTGGTCCAATAGTTTTTAAGTTAATAACGTTCAAACATACACCACCTGTAAGAATTTTATATACTAGTTTTAGAAAGGATTAGTATAGATATAGATTTGAGATATACAGTATAATTGAGGAAAAGAGTTATTTGAAAAAAAGAATTTTAATACCTCATGATACATTAGCTTTATTATGATACCACAGTGGGCGAATTAGAAGCGTATTTCTACTAATATAGCTTGCTCCGGTCTCTGTGGTCTATTTTTAATGGGGACCAACGCTCGAATTGTCTCAAGAGCTCTAAATGTATCTTCGCGGTAGTTAACCTCTCATATACAACGTACTTATGTCATAGATTTTGTCGCTAAATTGTTCGAAAATATATATGTACGCACTGTCTCGTAATTAAGTAACTCAAAAATATATAAAAATACTGACATGTTATATCCCATAGAGCACAAAATATTTTTTAAAATAATTTAAAATAATTTACAAAAATATTTTCAGAATGTTTCTATGTCCGCCAGATCATGTCAAAAGAATATTTTCAAAAATGTTTTTAAAAGCGATTGCATACAAATATATTCAATAATATTTGTAAAATTTTTTAGAAATATTGCTTCGAGAAATAAAACACGTTTAAAATTTAAATATATTTTAATTTTTGAAGCAATATTTCTAAAAAATTTTACAAATATTATTGAATATATGTATTTGTATGCAATCTTTTAAAAACATTTTTAAATATTTTTTTGACATGATCTGGCGGACGTAGAAACATTCTAAAAATATTTTTGCGTGAATTATTTTAAACTTCCTAAAAAATATCTTTAAAATATTTTAAAAGTATTTTATGCATGCTGTATGGCATATAATATTATAAAGTTTATAGATACATATTTTTTTGTACCAACAGTTTCAAAAAGTTGAAACAGTTCTGACAGTTACAATGTCAATAGTAACTAATTTTTTAAACAAATTTTTGTAATAAAGTAATAATTTATTTATATTAGTAAGTAAACTGGCTTAGCAAAATATTATCAATATTGCGTCACGTGTTATTAGGTAACTAAATTTTTGTTAAGCAGAATATTGAGAATGATGTATGTGCTTTTTGCAAACGTAAAGTTTGACATGATGCTCTGAATTCTTCACACAACACAAAGTGTTATTGCTTATTTCGTTCCGTCGCAGCGACTTTCTCATTATAAAGTTGAAGTACGGCAGACATCGCGAACGACATTAAACTAATCTTTAAAAGATGGAGACGACAGCGCTCTAGGCGGACGGCAAAGATTTGTGGGAAAAGTTTTGCAAAATTGAGACCACGCGAGGCTTGATGAGCGCCATGATTTATGCTCTTCATTTCTCAAGTGAGACCGCAAGACCCTATATTAAAGAACGACTGCAGAAAAGTTTCACTCCCGCGTTCTGCATCCGCGCGCAGAAATCATATTGTCGTTACGCCTGGCGTTGTTGTCGACGGTACGTGATAGCGCGATTTGTGAGTCTTTTCTAACGAGAAGCGATCGATTTTTTTATGACGAGTTGAACGAGAATATTTTGCATAACACTTATTAAATTTTCCATCAAAGATTTAGTTATAGTAACTAATATCTTTAATGAGAAAACAAAACTCACGTTATTTAGTTGCAATTTTATTTATAAAGAAAATTTTTAAAAATCAACTTTATCTACAAAGGAGTGATATAATAAGTATATTATTGAATGTATACATGTATGATCAAACATATCCGTTAGAAATCAGCACAAATTGTGATATGCTGTACATTAAAAATTAATCTTAGTATCTGAATATAGACTTATAAGACTTGAAGAAATAATTTTTTTTATACAAGCGACTGATAGCTTCATATTCACAATTATAACTTGTCATAATTCACCTATTAACTTTTATGAAATGTATCTATTATTGCATAACAAAAACTAGCTATTTCTTAAATAGTCCATAACTGTACGCGTTACGCTATTTCTTGGAAGAAAAGAACATCCCGTCAACCGCATATCATAGAGATCGGAATGCCGCGACATTATATATAAAGAAAATCGCCGATACTCACCGGTGAAAATAGCGCCGGGCAGCAATGCACAGATGCTCAAGTACACCAGCAATACTCCTCGAGCTTGACGCACCTTTTGGCAGCAGTCCAGCTTTTTCCCGCTCGGTAGGCCACCACCGATTCTTCTTGGCCTCCTCATCGTGCCGCATAGTTTTCGTTCCGACCACGTAAACCACGCGCGTTACACTCGGATTAGAGCGAGAGAAGTTTAATAATGCCTCACGTGCTTCCTTCCTTCCTTCCTTCCTTCCTTCCTTCCTTCCACTTTCGGTTCTCGTACACGTGACGCGAGATTTCGTAACGATCTTAACGCGCGTGCCGCGGATGCGAACTACATTCATTAATAGGATGCGATTGCATCGGGAGCGGCGAGTTGCATTGTGCGCGCGGCCGACTTGCGAACGACATGCGTTGAAACGACCTCCTTTTTTTCACAATACGGGTTGTTTTATCGCAGCATTTTTATTTTGTGCTATACGGGAAAATTTCACTCGTATAAACGAATCCGATGAAATTTCGGTGATTGAAGTTATATCACCGAAAACTAGTTTCCACTCCACACACGAAAATCGTTTCTTCCTTGTGGCAACATTCTGCACCTTGATATTGGATACGCAGTTAGAATAGGCAATTAGAAGTAATTATAGAAATAAGCATAATTGGTTGTATCCAACATTTTCTCTGTTCAACGATAAATTTATTTCGCGGCATGTAAGTCACTTTGTTTAAGTATTTTTATATAATTGTCTTACCAATCATGTCTTTTTTCACTTATTTTATATGGTAGTTGTATTTTCTTGCTTTTAAATTATATAAATATATATAATTAAGCCTTTTTGTACCTTTAAAAGTGCACTTTTAAGTAAAAGCTTAGATATTCTGCTAGGAAATTCTTGTATTTTTAATAAAGTTTTTGAAAGAATATATTATAGATATCCTTTCTAATATATTTTATAGTAATTTAAAATTGCGCGTACTTGTCTTTAGTTTCACTCGCAGTGATCAACCGTCAGATTTCTTCATAAAACAGCTGTAGTTTTTAAGCCGCAAGTTAACATAATTATATTCAAAACTAGTTATATATTTTTTACCATTTATTCTTCAAATGCATAATAAATATTACCAGTCTAAACTTTTTAATTAGAGATATTATTTTTATTTATAACGTAAAAAATCAACGTTCTTCATAAACGTTGATTTTACTATACGACAACGCGACAGATTAATGGATAATCAAAAGACTTTGTAGCACTTTCAAAGTATAATGCGAATTGAGATAGAACTGGAAACGCAAGCGTTATCATCGCGGAAGATTGAAATTCGTCGGTGCGGCGCGATGGAGAGACGACAAGATGCGTGGAATGTGGCACAAGTTGCCGTACAATTTTCGCCGCGATAACTAATTAACGAACTTCCGTCTCGCTATAGTACCTGGAACCGCATCATTAATGCTAAATTTAACGCGCTGTCACTCAGCCAGCGTAGTAAGACCTGGCAGCATGATAAATGGCATCCGTTTATGCGATTTCAGCATGCCCCTGGCGTTTGATACTAAGATTCGGATACGATGTATTATATGCGCGCCCATGCGAATGCATTACGTTTGTCATAAATTTTGGCAGTTAATTTTCGCGATTATTCGCGTTCCGCGCAATAAAATGGATCAGTGCGGAGTTAAATGGCGGTGAAACGACCATCTTAATTTCTGTACCATGTCATCATTACGAATGGATATAGGTAGCAGTAACTTACAGCGCTCGGCCAAGTAGTTTTGCAATTATTCTGTTTATATAATTACATAGATAATTAAAGATGAAAAAAAAGATCTGTCGAATTTTTTAAGAACATTAAACTTATTCTTCAAGGAAGAGTTGCATGCCATGCATCTATAAAACCTAGAAATATTTGAAAACTAGAGATTCCATTCGTGTTTCAAGCCACGATAAAACCTACTGTTTTAAATGACTAAATTAATTTATGATGACTGAAAATTAATTGAAGGAGAGAAAGAAAAAGGGAGCAATATTTGTTTTATTAAAAAGTGTTTTCTCACACGGTTTATATTCTTTATGATAGGGAGACAACGAGGACATTTTCAATTTGTGACAGGAATTGGCTAAATTTAACTTATTGTTAGATTAAATGGATGAATCAGCCCGATGCTGGCGGCTTCTGTTTCTGGTATAAAGATCATAAATTCATTTTTATTGCACGATATTTATAATGCGACTTTGTCATATATATGTCAAAATAAGTAATATTACCTATTTTTTATAATTCCGTAATTTTTTTCTATTTTTTCTTTTCGTGTAATAATATCTTATATGAATAATTAATTTATGTATCAGTATAATGTGAGATTATAATGCTACGTTCAAAAATCAAATTGTTTAGTTGGGGTCTAAGCGCTGAAATAGTCTAAACAAATACATTGCGATATGCGCTGTCTATTCAATTTTAATTTTGTCGAAAGTAATACAATCTTTTCATAATCGATAATGTCAAGCGTAAATTAGAATCGAGCGATCCCATAAACGATCAATAATTCCAATCTGGTAATAATTTCGCTATGAGCATTAAAATTTTCAGTTTTAATTAAAATATTTAGCTATTTCGGTATTCAGTGTAACAACGCCGCTGAATTTTATCCGCATATAGGTTAATTGGGGGCAGGTGGATCGTGGAAGCAGCGCGTTTCCATCTCTATCTTTCAAAACAACCTCGTTAATTTCCATCTAAAAGTCTCGATTTTCCGCTAATGAACACATTTCTGGTTGAAGACATTGATTTCCGGCACAAAAAGCGACGAAGTTACCTACACGATGCAAAATCAAATTGGTCCCAATTCGAATTAAACCGTACCTGGATAATGACATTCCGCCGTTAATTAATTCGTCAGTGGGCTTTGTACCGGTACGTCGACATCATTATTATGGTCATTGTCGTCTTCGAGGTATCTCCACGTGCCGGCGGTTTCAAGAAATTATTATCTATCACAGCGTGGAAGAGGAAATGCTATCTTTACGATAATTAAATTAAACGTATCGAAATGCCGCGATACAATGGAATTTATTTCGCGCACGGTTACCATAATTAAGCGCGACTATCTTCGCATCTTTATTGTCGACATGGATAAGATGTTCGTAAAATAAATTTTTATTTTAAATTTTTACCAAACTTACATATTCTCATACTTTCAAAAATGTTTTATAAATAACGTATGCCATGTGTATAAACAGAAAAGATTCAAAGATGAAATAATCCCGATATTAATCGAAAATAATGAGCAACTTCATGAAATATTATTTCACATTTTAATTTCGGTAGAATAATCGCATCTGTTATATTGATGAAAATGTTAAATGTTATTCCGCTATGAATTGCAACATCTGATTGTGTTCCATTCAAATTGACCATTTTAACGGAAAATTCGGGGACACGCTGTCATAAAAAGCAAACTAGTTTGAAAATATATGTATGGCGTGATTTTACGAGGGACGTGTCAAGCCATGAAATGTGCATAAAATGACGAATCCAATATGGCATAAGAAATCTGGATGATAAAATAATATTATTTGAAGACATGTTAAAATAAATGCATTATTATTGATTTTCGATTGCCTTGTTAAAATTAATTTTGTTTATAACATAAATCAATTTATAAAATAATGACGAAAATTATGTAAATAAATTTTGACCAATAAATAAACATCACGGAAAATATATTAGCGTATACACTTGTGGCAAAATTTATAAAATATTTAATATTGTTAATTGTTCTGATTAATTTCTTTATAAATCAAGAATAGTATGAATAATATAAATTAATAAATTTACAAAATATATAAAGAATTTTTTCGTACTCTGCAACTACATATCTTATTTCTATCTAAAAATATTGTTATAAATAATATGTTTACATCGGACTAAAATCGTGTTTCCAAAACAGCACGCCGAAAATAAAATTCATAAACCATTGCGGATTTCACATATCTGTGTATAACTTGAAAGTTCACATCGCAAATTAGTGAAATAACTGCAGCAAAACACCGAGTTGTTTGTAAAAATAATATTTCTAGTTGTAAACGTGCACGACCGCTGCACCTATGGTTATCTCACACTGAAATAAAATATTTGTTGAGATATTTCTACTTTACGATTATTGTTCAAAAGATAATGTTAAAAATGGAGACGGTCTTAAAAAGTGATAAAAGAGATTAATTTATAAGATTAACTTTCCTGTAATAACTTTCCTATAAGAACTTATGTTATTTCCATTATTTTTTGTAAACTCTTAGGATTGCGTCCAGAAAGCCGGAGCGTATCTTCAAACACAGTGCATGTGTGTTTGTGTGTGTGTGTGTGTGTGTGTGTGTTGTACATGAATCGCGCCAGGTTAGTTTTAAGATGCATCGCGATGCAGACACAAAGGGTTAGACGTCGACTCCGCGGACAATGACAATGCTGATGCAAGACGGCAGGCACAAATTATCCCTGGGAGGTATTATTAATTAATGCCCTTGTTAAGCTACGGAGCTTGATGGGGAACGGGCGAAGAAGCGAGAGATGCGGGTTGGAGATAGCGACCGAGTGTATTGCACAGGTGCACCTGGGTGGGATATAAAACTGGGAACACGTAAAACGCGTTTGTGTACGACTGTACACATGTGCGCGCATACGATAACGCGGCGTGAATGTACGACATGCAGCGTACGAGCACGCTGGGAATAACGAAATTTTCTGGACGGGACGAATTAAAATTCAAACACTTATATGACATCGTCGAGGGAGAGAAGACTCGTGTGAATGAAAAGAAGGGGGAAAAAAATAACGTCGAAAAATAATTTTCGTGGAAGAGCAACGTGGGTAAGCAAAACGGAATTTTCTCAAGGATTAAGTGAATGGATTTTAAGTTAGAAGAAAATAAAAATATGACACATACATCGTAGTAAACAAAATAATAGATCTTGCAAAAATAAATTAAAAGCGTAAAATAAATTTTTTTACGCGAGAGATGACTGAAAAAAAAAACTAATAATATTTTTCTTGATCTCTTTTTTATAAATTTGTATATTCTAAGCCACATGAATTTTACATAGAATATCACACAAAGTTTTTTGTTTTTTTAAATGTAATTTATTTCACTTATTTAATCTTATTCCGTTTATTCATTCTCATCTCAAATGTGAATCTTTTTGAGCTTCAAGTTTTTAAGACTAGCTTTCATAAAAACATAAAAAATTACAAGAATTGTGAAATTTCGTAAACCTTATACGAGATACGTGAGTTATTTATATCACACGTATTTCCAAGAACATGCGCGATTGTCTCTCGACAACGTTACTGTCTTTTCCTCTCCCTCGTCACCGACGTGAAGAGAGTGTGTAAAGCCCTTTCATCCCGCATGCGTAATTACTAAAGTTAATTAGAAGGAGTTTTGGAGTTGAAAGAGAGAAAGTAAAAGAGACGCGGGCCTTAATCGAGAGAGGGAAACGAAGCTGTCAACACATTTAAGAATGTATTAGCTTCAGGAGAACGGAGCTTGAAATGATATTAAAACGTCGCGTCGCGGGTCACTCGTACCGACAAATACGGCGACGAAAAAAGGCTCGACGAGGTTCGCGGGCGGTTCTAGTGGAATAATTTTAGCATCGGCAATCTAGATAAACCTCTTCTTCGAAAGGACGAAACTTTCGACATCCGTTCGCCGTTTTGTCCTTGGCGGTGGCAGGGAACGACGCGATTTTGTGACTCGAAGGGTCAATGTTGTCGACAATATCAGTTTACCTAGTTCACTTTGCAATTTACCTATTTCACTTTGCAGCATCGGAATTTCCATCGAGAGTTTCGCGTTTGGATACTTTCTTTCGTGAACGTTTTGAATTTTTATTGAAATCGTGAGTGCTCTTGCAAATTTAACGTTTCTGTCGAAATAAATTGACATGTAAAATTAAAAAATGCATGGAATAAAATAAGAGAAAGAGAATAAGTTTTTTAAGAGACAAAAGCGTTATATATCCACTTTCGTCCAAAATTCAATAAAAGCAAACATGTGCGTGGAAGAGAACCTATGGCGGAAAATGAGAAACCATTAATAATTAGTCAATTTAATATTGTATGCTTAAACTTTAATTTTCAGTCAATTCTTATTGTTAGTGTCATTTTAAAACTTATTTAATCTGCTTTATTTAATGAAATATCTATTTATTTAATGAAATTATCTATGGTTATTTTTAAAGCCTCTCTCCCTTTCTCTCTCTCTTTTTCTTGATCAAATGCTCATTAAAATATTACGCATTCTTGAACGTCATGTTTCACGCACACAGCAATTTGCCTGACAGTTTTATAGAAACACTATTTTTCGAGTAAACAATGTGTCTATCTTCACCGTCCTCGGACTCTCATCGAGCTATCGCGCTTTCAACTATCCACCAACCCCCCTTGAGTCCTCGTGCAATTGGTTTTTCGTGTTCCAAGCACTTTGCTGTCCTCGAAATCCTAATTTCTCGTTTTTCACTCCCTCACTACTACGCCGCACCTCTGTCATCTGATGGAGCGAGACGGTTCTCCGATGGTGCGATGCCCGCAGAATCTCGCCATTGCGTTCCGCTTGATTTTCCAGGTTTGTGACGGAGGGATGTACGGAAAATGGGAGCAGATTGTGGTATCTGTGTAAACAGGACGGAGCTATGCGTACCGTGACAGTTTTTATTTGCTTCCGCGGTATTCTGGTCCGGCTCTCCCGCCTCTTCTCTATACGTATTTAAAATTGGCCGTGTTGTAATCTTGTTATTTCGGATTTAATTAACGTCGTAGAAATACACCCACATTTCTATCTCCGTTATTTCTTTCTATTTTTATCAGTTGATCATGTTATCGTAACATTTATTTAATATTATTAAACAAATAATTTCTTATATGGAGATAATTTGTAAAGTTTTAAAATTTTAGCTGTTCTTTTTATACTTATATTAAATTACGCAATTATAGATTATGCAATTATTTTGTAATATCATCGTTGTTTTATCTTTTTATAATTTTAGATTACTTTATTAAAATTATTTATCAAACAGATAATAGGTAACTGCACTCTCACTACTTATATCCATGACTTTATCGAAGATCTATCAATATAACAATAATCGAAAATTAATTAAATTGCTATTCACCTTAATTTGCACTTGCACATGCGTTTACGCGTTATCACCGAGATCTCTCTCGACATCACTGTGAGACGATCGCGATAGATCGGAGCCGGCACACGTGATACTCGGACCGGCCTGCGAGGCGCACTAAATCGTCAAGCTCCGTCTACAGTGTGCTACGCGGTCCCTCTAACAATAAACTTAGGTAAGCCGACGAATACGACGACGACGTATAATGTGCACACACGCGTGTCGGCCACGCGTGACAAAACAGTCGTACGCACTGTGGGTGCGTGAGCCGCACTAGCCGCGCGTGGTGCGACCCACGGAGACGATCCACTCGAGACGTTATGTCAGTGTGCGTGGCCTACGACGATGATCGTCGTGAATTGTCGTCTGTCGAGGGCGAACGTGTGTAAGTGCGAGCGAGTGAAATCCATGGTGGGTGGAGGACCAATTGCCTTCCTCGTTGCGCTGCCACGATATTGTGGTGGTGCAAGCACTTGCCCCTCATGAATTTGGAGCTCACACGAAGATACGCGCCGCGAGTGTGCGGGGAACTCGATAATCTACGTGTGGCGGGGAGCCCGCATTGTAGGCACCGCGGCGCCGAAATGTGATATAGCAAATCGTGTTAATGTTATAAGGGGAAATACGGAGGAAGTAAAGGGTTAAGCGATGTAAGTGATAACGCGTTGCATAGATTAGATTAACATGGTTTGTCGAAACGTGTGTTACTCCGACTGTATTTCCCAAAATGACTATGCTTCTCGAGGCATTCAGTAACTGAATATAAACCGTGTAATTCGACTGAAATACGATTAAGGTTGAAATACAATTTTACGAATAGTCACGTAACGGGAAAAATAAAATTTTCATGTAACTCAGGTGTGCGTGACAAGTAAATCTTTTTAGACTTTATGTTTCAACCATTTGTAACGAAACAAGACATTTGCCGGCCGTGATGTATGTGTCTATTTGGAGAAAGAATCATAGATCAGATGTGCACCATTTGGAATTAACACACAGATGCTACTAGTCAAAATGCGAATGCGATTGGTATGTGAGATAATTAGCTATGCAAACTTGGCTGTTTATCACAAATACGATAGGAAAACAGAGAGAGAGAGAGAGAGAGAGAGAGTGCACAAATGTATTAATATTATTCCGCATCATGTTATTCCAAGATTAATTGTGAGCAGACATTGCAATCACTCATGAAACGTAATTTAATAATTATAATCTTGACATATATAACTAATTTGATAATAAATCCTATATTCAACTAAATATGTCTTCTTCATTTTGGTGATCTTTATAGTTTTATTGATATAGTACTTCGATAATTTTTTTACAAAATTCACTAGGCTTTACAAATCAAAAATATTTAATCTGATATTTTGACTTGAATTGTTATTTGCTACATGCAGGAATTTTGTTTAAAGCGAATTTTATAAATTCTACAATTTCGTTATTACCGAATACGATATCACAGGCTTATAATTTGACTAGTCCGTTATCGTCGTTGACGAGGATGATACTAACGATGCAATAGTAGTATAATTGTGTATTCGCAGAGTAATGCAGGATCAAAAATATTTTGTTAGCGATGATGAACGCGCGCGGCAATCAACGATGAATTTGGCATTGTGTCTCGCTTAATCATATAAATCGCTCATAACGGACGGCTCGTCAATTCGAGGCAAGCAGCGTTAAAGGGTTAAGGGGGCGAAATCTGCCGAACAGTGAACTCCGCTTATCAGGCAACAACGTATAGTAACGCCGCGTATCGCGCGCGCGGGGAATTCGCGACCGCGCGGTTCATCGACGCGACCCGCGCAAAAGCGCAGCATCCGAAGCGTGCATATCTCCCGCGATCGATCGTTCCGGCGCGGCGTTGCACGCCGCTAACCACGAATGCACACAGAATTTGCGATCCATTGCGTTGAACGTGTGCTCCTCTTCTAATCATACGGCGCGCGGCGCGTACAGCAGCAAACGGGACACGGATTTCACGTCTTATGCTCTTGGAACGCGCACACACGAACAGAGAGAGAGGAAGAGAGACGCGCGCGAGGAACTTCTGCACGTAGGAAAATTTTATTAAGCGAGCCACTCGAGCTTTGCGCGAAGCTGCCGTACGTGGGTAAATTTAAATTTCCAACACGATCCACCCTCCGACCACGAGAAAGGAGCTGTCTTTAGCCTGTATCTTGACATTTTGTTAACTTCTTTTCGAGTTTGCTTGGCGTACTTTTTAATAAAAATAATTTTTCTGTTGCTCTTCGCTCTACTTTCGTACCTCTCGTCGTAATAAGCAAATTAATTAATTTCTTATTTCTATCGTACCTATTTGCTCTTTGGAAAGACAATATTATTACTCGTTGCATTGCATGTACTTATATTTAATTTAGATATCGCTGCCTCTCGATTGTTCTGATTAACGCTTACTGTGGTGACAATTACAGATGTATATTTAACAGATCGTATAACGTGGAATATTCCGCGCGTCAACTATCGAGCGACGCACCGAGCGTGACATCGGCACTCGCGTAATAAAATCGTATAGTACGATATACGGGGACAGCGCGACGCATCTATTAACAGCGTTTCGCGACAAACAGCATTACTTTCGGCACGCAACATTACCCGTTACACGCATCATAACTGTATCCTGACTCTCTATGCTCGGTCCATTCCGCGGCGATCCGTGAAGCCTGTTAATCCACGCGGCGATCCGTACGAGAGCCCGTTGCGCGCGATCCGCGAGATCCGTGCCGCCCTTTTCCAGCTTGCGTGAATACCTACCGCGAGAGTTCAGGTGTGGGGAAATCCGCGAAATTTGCACGCCAACGCGTTTATACACCGGCACCGACGATACACGAACCTGCACCACGACACGGATCCTGGATGCGACGCGCGTTATTGCCTCCGCGTCGCCGTCGTCTCGTCGGACGGCGGAAGGAGGACCGACGAGCGCGCGACGAAAAAAGCGCGCCGATGGGTGCTAGAAATATTATATGCAGATAAAATATTCATGGTTATCGGAACTCGCGATCGAGACCGGCTTTTATTTTCCGCGATGAATAGAAATGGTGCCGCCCTCGCCGACCCGTGGACCACAAATTCTTCCTTTCTCCTCCCGGCGAACGGCAATGAAAGAGAGGTGCCGCGCGGGATTTGGTATGCCGTTGTCGGCTGTGTGCGGCAATAATTATTGGAGTATATTATATCACGCTTTTCTGCGGTAAAGGATTGTTGACAATCGGTCTGTGTGTCAGTTATCCGAGGTTAATTCAATATAACCACGTATTTAGTTCGTATTTAATTGTATATGTTTATTATCTAAGATTTTCGGGTTTGAATCAGCTTTTCGGTCACAATAAAATAAAGAAATCAATCTTTGCATTTTTTAAAATTAATTAGCGATAATTTTTTATATTTGCAATAATAGATCAATTTATATATAGCATCACTAGAAGTATCTAGAAGCTCGTAACTCGTAGTTCCAGAATATTAGTTTGATTGGTCAAAAACTTTAAAAGATATTGAAAAAAGAAAAATTTAGGAAATAACAATTTTTGGCCATTTATTCGTAAACAATATGACTTACAAAACTGTCGATTTAAAACATATTTCTAACCGCGTAGAACAACTCAGAACAAAATTTTTAAGACCAGAACACGATCCCAAGGGTACTTTACTCTTCATCGGAAAAAATTATTTTTTGATTTTCTTGGTTAAAAATCTTGTTCCAGGCTTCTCGTTTTAAAACTATTGTATTCTCCACTAGAACAACTCAGAACAAAATTTTCGAGACCAGAACAAGATCCTAAAGGGTACTTTACTCTTCATCGAAAAATTTATTTTTCGATTTTCTTGGTTAAAAATCTTGTTCCAGGCTTCTCGTTTTAAAACTTATGTATTCTCCACTAGAACAACTCAGAACAAAATTTTTGAGACCAGAACAAGATTCTAAAGGGTACTTTACTCTTCATCGGAAAAAATTACTTTTTGATTTTCTTGGTTAAAAATCTTGTTCCAAGCTTCTCGTTTTAAAACTATTGTATTCTCCACTAGAACAACTCAGAACAAAATTTTTGAGACCAGAACAAGATCCTAAAGGGTACTTTACTCTTCATCGGAAATAATTACTTTTTGATTTTCTTGGTTAAAAATCTTGTTCCAAGCTTCTCGTTTTAAAACTATTGTATTCTCCACTAGAACAACTCAGAACAAAATTTTTGAGACCAGAACAAGATCCTAAAGGGTACTTTACTCTTTATCGGAAAAAATTACTTTTCGATTTTCTTGGTTAAAAATCTTGTTCCAGGCTTCTCGTTTTGAAACTATTGTACTCTCCACTAGAACAACTCAGAACAAATTTTCGAGACCAGAACAAGATCCTAAAGGGTACTTTACTCTTCATCGAAAGAATTTATTTTTCGATTTTCTTGGTTAAAAATCTTGTTCCAGGCTTCTCGTTTTAAAACTTATGTATTCTCCACTAGAACAACTCAGAACAAAATTTTTGAGACCAGAACAAGATCCTAAAGGGTACTTTACTCTTCATCGAAAAAATTTATTTTTCGATTTTCTTGGTTAAAAATCTTGTTCCAGGCTTCTCGTTTTAAAACTATTGTATTCTCCACTAGAACAACTCAGAACAAAATTTTCGAGACCAGAACAAGATCCTAAAGGGTACTTTACTCTTCATCGGAAAAAATTACTTTTTGATTTTCTTGGTTAAAAATCTTGTTCCAAGCTTCTCGTTTTAAAACTATTGTATTCTCCACTAGAACAACTCAGAACAAAATTTTTGAGACCAGAACAAGATCCTAAAGGGTACTTTACTCTTCATCGGAAATAATTACTTTTTGATTTTCTTGGTTAAAAATCTTGTTCCAAGCTTCTCGTTTTAAAACTATTGTATTCTCCACTAGAACAACTCAGAACAAAATTTTTGAGACCAGAACAAGATCCTAAAGGGTACTTTACTCTTCATCGAAAAAATTTATTTTTCGATTTTCTTGGTTAAAAATCTTGTTCCAGGCTTCTCGTTTTAAAACTATTGTATTCTCCACTAGAACAACTCAGAACAAAATTTTTGAGACCAGAACAAGATCCTAAAGGGTACTTTACTCTTCATCGAAAAAATTTATTTTTCGATTTTCTTGGTTAAAAATCTTGTTCCAGGCTTCTCGTTTTAAAACTTATGTATTCTCCACTAGAACAACTCAGAACAAAATTTTTGAGACCAGAACAAGATCCTAAAGGGTACTTTACTCTTCATCGAAAAAATTTATTTTTCGATTTTCTTGGTTAAAAATCTTGTTCCAGGCTTCTCGTTTTAAAACTATTGTATTCTCCACTAGAACAACTCAGAACAAAATTTTCGAGACCAGAACAAGATTCCTAAAGGGTACTTTACTCTTCATCGAAAAATTACTTTTTCGATTTTCTTGGTTAAAAATCTTGTTCCAGGCTTCTCGTTTTAAAACTATTGTATTCTCCACTAGAACAACTCAGAACAAAATTTTTGAGACCAGAACAAGATCCTAAAGGGTACTTTACTCTTCATCGAAAAAATTATTTTTCGATTTTCTTGGTTAAAAATCTTGTTCCAGGCTTCTCGTTTTAAAACTATTGTATTCTCCACTAGAACAACTCAGAACAAAATTTTCGAGACCAGAACAAGATCCTAAAGGGTACTTTACTCTTATCGAAAAAATTTATTTTTCGATTTTCTTGGTTAAAAATCTTGTTCCAGGCTTCTCGTTTTAAAACTATTGTATTCTCCACTAGAACAACTCAGAACAAAATTTTCGAGACCAGAACAAGATCCTAAAGGGTACTTTACTCTTCATCGGAAAAAATTACTTTTTGATTTTCTTGGTTAAAAATCTTGTTCCAAGCTTCTCGTTTTAAAACTATTGTATTCTCCACTAGAACAACTCAGAACAAAATTTTTGAGACCAGAACAAGATCCTAAAGGGTACTTTACTCTTCATCGGAAAAAATTACTTTTTGATTTTCTTGGTTAAAAATCTTGTTCCAGGCTTCTCGTTTTAAAACTATTGTATTCTCCACTAGAACAACTCAGAACAAAATTTTTGAGACCAGAACAAGATCCTAAAGGGTACTTTACTCTTCATCGAAAAATTTATTTTTCGATTTTCTTGGTTAAAAATCTTGTTCCAGGCTTCTCGTTTTAAAACTATTGTATTCTCCACTAGAACAACTCAGAACAAAATTTTCGAGACCAGAACAAGATCCTAAAGGGTACTTTACTCTTCATCGAAAAAATTTATTTTTCGATTTTCTTGGTTAAAAATCTTGTTCCAGGCTTCTCGTTTTAAAACTATTGTATTCTCCACTAGAACAACTCAGAACAAAATTTTTCGAGACCAGAACAAGATCCTAAAGGGTACTTTACTCTTCATCGGAAAAAATTACTTTTTGATTTTCTTGGTTAAAAATCTTGTTCCAAGCTTCTCGTTTTAAAACTATTGTATTCTCCACTAGAACAACTCAGAACAAAATTTTTGAGACCAGAACAAGATCCTAAAGGGTACTTTACTCTTCATCGAAAAAATTTATTTTTCGATTTTCTTGGTTAAAAATCTTGTTCCAGGCTTCTCGTTTTAAAACTATTGTATTCTCCACTAGAACAACTCAGAACAAAATTTTCAAGACCAGAACAAGATCCTAAAGGGTACTTTACTCTTTATTTTTCCGATGAAGAGTAAAGTACCCTTTAGGATCTTGTTCTGGTCTCAAAAATTTTGTTCTGAGTTGTTCTAGTGGAAAATACAATAGTTTTAAAGCGGGAAGCCTGGAACAAAATTTTTAACCAAGAAAATCGAAAACTAATTTTTTCCGATGAAGAGTAAAGTACCCTTTAGGATCTTGTTCTGATCTCAAAAATTTTGTTCTGAGTTGTTCTAGTGGAGAGTACAATAGTTTTAAAACGAGAAGCCTGGAACAAATTTTTAACCAAGAAAATCGAAAAGTAATTTTTTCCGATGAAGAGTAAAGTACCCTTTAGGATCTTGTTCTGGTCTCAAAAATTTTGTTCTGAGTTGTTCTAGTGGAGAATACAATAGTTTTAAAACGAGAAGCTTGGAACAAGATTTTTAACCAAGAAAATCAAAAAGTAATTTTTTCCGATGAAGAGTAAAGTACCCTTTAGGATCTTGTTCTGGTCTCGAAAATTTTGTTCTGAGTTGTTCTAGTGGAGAATACAATAGTTTTAAAACGAGAAGCCTGGAACAAGATTTTTAACCAAGAAAATCGAAAAATAAATTTTTTCGATGAAGAGTAAAGTACCCTTTAGAATCTTGTTCTGGTCTCAAAAATTTTGTTCTGAGTTGTTCTAGTGGAGAATACATAAGTTTTAAAACGAGAAGCCTGGAACAAGATTTTTAACCAAGAAAATCGAAAAATAATTCTTTCGATGAAGAGTAAAGTACCCTTTAGGATCTTGTTCTGGTCTCGAAAATTTTGTTCTGAGTTGTTCTAGTGGAGAGTACAATAGTTTTCAAAACGAGAAGCCTGGAACAAGATTTTTAACCAAGAAAATCGAAAAGTAATTTTTTCCGATGAAGAGTAAAGTACCCTTTAGGATCTTGTTCTGGTCTCAAAAATTTTGTTCTGAGTTGTTCTAGTGGAGAATACATAAGTTTTAAAACGAGAAGCCTGGAACAAGATTTTTAACCAAGAAAATCGAAAAATAATTTTTTCGATGAAGAGTAAAGTACCCTTTAGGATCTTGTTCTGGTCTCGAAAATTTTGTTCTGAGTTGTTCTAGTGGAGAGTACAATAGTTTTAAAACGAGAAGCCTGGAACAAGATTTTTAACCAAGAAAATCGAAAAGTAATTTTTTCCGATAAAGAGTAAAGTACCCTTTAGGATCTTGTTCTGGTCTCAAAAATTTTGTTCTGAGTTGTTCTAGTGGAGAATACAATAGTTTTAAAACGAGAAGCTTGGAACAAGATTTTTAACCAAGAAAATCAAAAAGTAATTATTTCCGATGAAGAGTAAAGTACCCTTTAGGATCTTGTTCTGGTCTCAAAAATTTTGTTCTGAGTTGTTCTAGTGGAGAATACAATAGTTTTAAAACGAGAAGCTTGGAACAAGATTTTTAACCAAGAAAATCAAAAAGTAATTTTTTCCGATGAAGAGTAAAGTACCCTTTAGAATCTTGTTCTGGTCTCAAAAATTTTGTTCTGAGTTGTTCTAGTGGAGAATACATAAGTTTTAAAACGAGAAGCCTGGAACAAGATTTTTAACCAAGAAAATCGAAAAATAAATTTTTCGATGAAGAGTAAAGTACCCTTTAGGATCTTGTTCTGGTCTCGAAAATTTTGTTCTGAGTTGTTCTAGTGGAGAATACAATAGTTTTAAAACGAGAAGCCTGGAACAAGATTTTTAACCAAGAAAATCAAAAAATAATTTTTTCCGATGAAGAGTAAAGTACCCTTTGGGATCGTGTTCTGGTCTTAAAAATTTTGTTCTGAGTTGTTCTACGCGGTTAGAAATATGTTTTAAATCGACAGTTTTGTAAGTCATATTGTTTACGAATAAATGGCCAAAAATTGTTATTTCCTAAATTTTTCTTTTTTCAATATCTTTTAAAGTTTTTGACCAATCAAACTAATATTCTGGAACAATGTTTAGAACAACTAGAACAACCTGGAACAACCTTAAAAAGTTCGATTTTCGAAAAATGGGGTGCCAGGTCAAAAAATCGTTTTTATTAATTTTCCGCGAATATTTTTATTTTAAAAATTTGATCTTCTGGAACAATTTAGAACAAGTCTAGAACAATCCGGAACAACTTTTAAAATTTCAAAATTTAAAAAATGGGGTGCTAACTTCACATAGGTGCTGTGTGCGGCAATAATTATTGGAGTATATTATATCACGCTTTTCTGCGGTAAAGGATTGTTGACAATCGGTCTGTGTGTCAGTTATCCGAGGTTAATTCAATATAACCACGTATTTAGTTCGTATTTAATTGTATATGTTTATTATCTAAGATTTTCGGGTTTGAATCAGCTTTTCGGTCACAATAAAATAAAGAAATCAATCTTTGCATTTTTTAAAATTAATTAGCGATAATTTTTTATATTTGCAATAATAGATCAATTTATATATAGCATCACTAGAAGTATCTAGAAGCTCGTAACTCGTAAGTCTTAACAATAATTCTTATCTACGTTTCGATTCGTGTGCCATGCAGTGACTCTGATAAGGAGCAATTTCTAATTCTCATTTTCCACCGCAGTCTGCTGAAATGCAACGTTATTATTCGGCACGAGTACTACGAGCCCCACTACATTACCAACTCCTAAACTAGTTGCACCTGTAAGAGCAGTTGCAACTTGCTATCTGACGCGAAGAAACGATATTTGATTATTCTTTAATGAAGTTCAACAATTGTTTGTGAATAATCATCGTTGGCACAACGATGAATACCTATAATACTTCTGCATTCTTTTTTTCTACTTTCTTTTTTCTACCCTCATTATTGGTAGTTGAAGAACATCGGGAATATTTATCAATCGTGCTAATTGCATTTATCCCACAATAAGAAACTTTTAGGTGATTCCAACAATTGGGAAAAGTGAATTGAACAAATTTCGAAATAGAGGAAAATTGCCGATTATAAGATACCACATCTATTTTGTGTGATTGCCGGAAGTCTATAGGCAGAATTGAAAAATATAGTAGGTCATTTTGAAAGGAATTTAATAAGCTTTAAGATGCTAAAATGTCAAATTTAATTTAAACATTGATTTTTCTAAAAATTAAAAAACATCGGGTTTTTCTAAAAATTAGAAAAACCCGATGTTTTTCTAAAACGACGATTTTTCTAAAAATTAGAAAAATGTAAAAAATGAGCTTTCGGCAAAATCGAAAAAGTGTGCTCTTAATATGAGAGACCCCGGGAAATCGCTAATAAAGTGCCAAGTACATCATATTGTAATTAGAAAACTTTATTAAAAGTTTCTGAAATACAAATGTAATGGAGAAGCACATTTGCAACAATCATAAACACACTTATACCCAATATTGTACCTAATCTGATCCCTCCACCCATCCCCCTCAAATCAAGGTCAGCACGCACTTATAATTTCGTATAAACCTTCCCTTAACGTTAATATAGTATTTTCTCTTATTTTATTACTGTATAATAACTTTCATACTCCAGCAACCCAGGAGTGCCCTGAGTATCTCATGTTACGAGCCCCACGCCTTGCGGTTTCGCGATCACCAAATCTAATCTCTACAATTGAGCAACTCGATATATCCCGTATTTTTCTATTAACACGACCTTACTCCATCGCTGCATGCAGAACTCATTGCCAAATATTTATTAATTATATAATAAACAAGGTTTAAAGTCTCATATTTACTTGACAGCATCCAATTTCACAATTTCTTTCTCTACAACGACTACACGCACGATCAAACAATGAATTTTACACTAAATTGGTTTTACCTCAAGGGCAATAAGTTTATGGTGGAACCAACTGATAGGGCCTATTAGTTTAGCAGAAACCTTGTTATCGCATATTAGGAGCCTATCTCATAATAGGGGACTTTCCTCTATATAATGAATATATATACATATATAATAGGTCGCGATAAGAGAAACAATTGGATAAACAATTCTTGCAATATCGCGTTGGAATTAAATCATAATCAATTTGACCATTTTTTTCACGCAAAATGCAAGACTCCGCAGATGATTTGTGGAACTTAATAACGGCATGCCGGATTTAATTGCCATTTTTGTGCGTGGCCAAGCCCACGGCCGAAATGACTGCCGAGATTTGATTAAAATCCTAATTTGCGTGGGTGAAATTAACTCGGTTGCAGAAATATAAGTTTGAGGAATTAATTATCAAGGGCTCGGAACTCATTAAGGAACTATTGAAATTTTCATTAGAGTACAACTTCTATATTTTATGGCAAAATAATCGCTCCAGCGTTCGAAATTAAATGATACTCCCACAAGTTAAATACTCCGAAATGAAAACAAAAAGGACACATATATAATTCCAATGCAGAAACAGAGAGGAGAAAGGCGATGTAGCCTTTGTAACCTGGAATAACTTTCAATTGCTTAAAAACGTAAAAGTGTTACTTCAGAAAGGAGAGTAATAAAAGTCATACACACATATATATACACACTACAAGTGTGTAAATTTTCCTATCAATAACTTTGATAGAAAATAGCTTTGATATAAAAGCTTTAATAATTGCCAAACGTTTTAATTCGTTTTGGGTTTTCCTCAATAGTAAGTTAAATATCGAAAATTTTATATCAAAGAGCCATTTAATTTTCTTTCTTATGAATTAATCGTTATTAGAGGATTAAAACCAAAAATTGATTATAAAGAATGGAAGATATTTTTAAAAATTTGTTAGTTTTAATAATACCTCTCTTTTACTAATAGATAACTTAAAAACATAAAAGTTATCAAAAACAATTAATATAATATATAATTAAAAACAGCAATGTCGCGTTATATATGTATAATGCTTTTCATTAATTACTACATATATTGCTATCATTGTTGTATATAATATGTATAATGTACATATAAATTGAACGGAACAAAATGTATAGATTTAGGAAATATTTATAAAGCCACATTTATAACGCGCGCGCGTACCCTACGACATTTATAAAAAACCGCACACGTAAAGGGATACTTTCAAAGTAACGACCGTAAAATCAAACGGGTTTTCTCGTCCCCGTTTTAGTTGAAAATGAAATATGATTAAATTGCGCCTACGTTACGCGCCGAGTACGATGTAAGCCGAATGCGTTTTCAAAATAATTGGAAATATAATTGGACGAAGATACCGTAGAGGAATAATAGCGCCAGGGATTCCACGTATTTCCTCTTTCTACTTTTATAAATCAGCTCCCTCTCTCGTTATTGCGAAATCCAAAAATATTCCGGGGATTAAAATTCAATCATCCGGATGTTAATAAAGCAGCCATACAATAAATTCTAACTTTTCGTGCGATCGATCGCCCCCCCCCCCCCCCTCAGGCGCTAAATTAAATTCAATTAATCTCGTATAAGTTTACCGCACGCTTGGCCTAAAATCAACGCGTCATAATTAACCCGAATGCTCCCCCGAAATAATTGGATGTATAATTGACCAGAAGTCTGGACACATGTACACATGGCTGTTGCGCGTGATCGATGAGAAGCCACATAATTTTCGAATTTGTTAATTAATAGTCTTTGCGATAATTTGTGCAGAAAAACCTATAACACGAAACGTTATTACACGAAAAAGTATAAGGATTCATATTTTGTTGTTTAACGTACTGAAGTTAAAGAGATTTATTACGTTCACTATCCGATCCTATTTGCAAAGTCCCCCGCAATTGTCACGTGTAATGAGACATTTACGCATTCCACATGAAAGCGAGATAAGGCGATGAAAAATGGTAGATAAACGGTATATAATGAACAACCCTGTCTTGTATCGTCCCAATGTGCCTGCCTCTTAGATGATATCACATGCATGTTCCTAAGTTAATTGCGTAATGGCGAGTGGCAGTTGGATTCTATAAAAAGCGTAACATGCAAATCGCCGGTATAATAATGGAAACCGGCGGATAGAACACGGACTGTGTCTTTCAGTACCTTCTCTCCGTTTCTATATATAATCCTATCCTCTTTATAAGCGCGCAAGTACGGAGGCTCACGGTTGGTTCCACATTATCTCGTTATCACGTTATATAATTAGTTTCTCTTTGCGCCACTGCCAGAAACTTGGTCAGACATGGCACAACACTTTAACGATTGGAACGATTATCAAAACGTTATTTTGCACTCTTGGCATATTAAGCGAACCTCCCAAAATTATATAGCTGTTATAATATTAATTTTGATTTTAGGAATAAAATAATATGGAACAAAGGTGTTATAATAGCTTAGATATTCATATAAATATGTGACATATTGTATATCTAATATAATACATTAGCAACATATGTTTTGCTACGATTATTGTCAAACTGCGGAACATATTCAGACATTAAACTTCTGCCAATTTAGATGCTATTAGGTATGCACAAATATCCTACTGAATAGTTTAATTTCTAACAAAGAGGTTGCAAATGGTATTTGGCTGTGAATTGAGAATCAGAATAATTGGCATTCAATAAGGATATGTTATATTATAACGGACGATTAATTGCATTCTCCGCTACAAGATAGATATTTCACATTTCATGCTTAATTACCTTCAATATAAAATTGCATTTCTCAATATATGTAGATTAATATAGTATTCATGAACTTGAGTGTTTATTACATATTATATTGTAATATTTTTTTACTATAATCTACGATATATTCTACGTGTATTCAGATAAAAGAAACTATTGAGATGTATTCCCAAATCCCTTATATGAATTTTTGTTTCGCCATTGATTCGCATTTCAACCATCAATCACATTGCATATAGGTATATACAATTACAACATATTACCTTTAAACCTTTAAACTGCGCGTGGAAACTGTATACCAAAATTATCCTACATACGGTATCCCGGAGCCGTATAGCAATTATATAGCACCGGGTGGTCGAGCTAAGCAAAGGCTCTGACTTACAGGGTGTGCAGAAGTGCGCGAGCTGTAAGCCTTTGATTATGACGTGCCCAGGGAGAGTTTGAATCAGGAGGAGCGCGTAAGGTGATACTCCTGAATGGAACAACCGGAAGTCGGGTACCCCTCGTGAAGGAGAGAATGCTATCCTCAAATGTGGGCGCCCGTAATAGGAACAGAGAGAGAGAGAGAGGGAGAGCTACACGTACCGGTTACCGGTTTGCGCCAGGATAAGCCGCAACCGGCGTACCGCGTCCGGTCCACCCCGGTGTAATGAAATACAGTAACACAATATCCGCGATATACCTACATCCGCGGTGTGCCGTTACACGCGATGAGTAGTACCCCGACGACTGCGGATGCAACGCGTAGTAGCCTAAGGATATCGCGTCGCATCTGGATTAATTTGACTTCGCGGAAACCTGCGGACCGTGCGACGCTCTGTTGCGGGTTTCTTCGCGGATCGCGCCGGGAGAGAATTAATCATCGCTCGCCGCCGTGCCGTGCGACGGGAAATTGCTCGGTGGCGGGCCGGCAGCTTTTTCACTCGAGTAAATCGACCTCTCTCCCCTCCTCACGGCTGCCACCGTATGTTTTAATAAGTAGCCCCCTTTCTTCGTGCGATTCATTAACTTTATCGCGGCTTTTTCCTTCCCGCTCGACTTTACTGTTCTTTTTCGGGTACATTTTTCCACGTCGCTCTTCCGCTTCTCGGGTGATTTTCTTGCAAATATGTCGCGCGCGTCGTTTTCATAAACTTGAAGACCAATCGGATAGCGCACACAACTTTTCCTTTTTTCTTGTGTCGAACTGTCGCTCGTCGCAATAAAAAGAAAGAAACAAACTGTCGTCGAATTCATAGAGTGTTCGAGCAATATTCACTTGCACGCGAACGGCTAGCCATACGGAAGCGCCATAAAGCTATAATGGTCCCTAAGTGATCCGTACCATGACGACATGATGACTGTTGTGCCAGGGAGGATGGGATTACAAGCAAATGGAACGGGACGGAACATCCCATCATTATCCAATGATCTACGTCTCTTTACTGACTACACAAAACACACCTACGCATGAAAGATTCTACAGAGGCACAAGGACAGCTGCGTCTTATATAATATATGAATCTTACAATATATAAATATTACAAATTTTATGTATCGCTCTTTCTGTTATTCTGTATTGTTTGTACGAAACTATTAATAGAAAAACACGTATTATCTAATTTTCTTTACATTACTTACAAATTGAGATTCGTTATAATTGTTATGAAATTATTAGATTTAACACAATATGTTGTAAAAAGACAAAATGATAATTATGACGAAACTATTAAATGTATCAATAGTAACGTAATACTTATTTTGAACATTTTTTTTTAACAGTAACATATAACATAACAAAACTTATTTGCTACATTTTCAAATTTGTTTAGTGTTGGCCGGCTAAATCGGAGTTAAAAATAAAAGCGACGTGGGAAAAAATGCGGTCGACAAAGACGAACGAGGAGAGAACAGTTATAGCGATCTAAAAAAAAGACCACATGTATCCATAGCTGCGGAAAAAAGACGCGGCTGCTTTGTGCCTCACAAATCATAGTGCGACGACGAGAAAAATCTGTTGACTTGAGGTTTAATGGTTCTACATCGTCAACAGAATCAATCAAAAAAAGAATTCTATTACCAGCCTAATGTACTATAATATAATTAAAAATTTAGAAACTATTTATAATCCTAAACCTAAAATTACTTTCCTTGACCAAATAATCTTCGACGAAATCTCTCATTAAATACTAAAATGTACAGAATGTCGCATATTTCTTTTGAAAATTCTTTAACAAATTTGGAATTTAGTTTTTTTTAACAAAAATTTGAAAAACACCTGTCTCGCAATTTTTAATTTTTAGTGGACATGAATGGATGAATGGCTTGTAAATGCTTGTTAATATTAATTAAATTTATTCTCATATCGCGGTATCTCTTAATGACTTAGAGATGTCGCAAATCGGACTAATCCTTTCGCGCTTGTGCATACGAGCGACAAGATCAAACGTCAAACGCACGGGATCTCGCAACTACGCGCCGATGCATCTCCATAAAACGAGCATGGAGCTAGCGAGTCCGTCAAAGCTTTGTTAAACTACACCGAACGCCCCGCCGTGTTAACGTATCAGTATGTTTGGCGTCTAAACCACGAGGCACCGCAAGATCGGTACCGGCCATCCATCAAGCTCTATTCCCCCTGTACAGGATGACCACCTGTATCTCGCTAAACAAGATTTACTCCGCTATAGATCATCCCGCGTGATCGAGTGGCCCGTCCGTGTGCTCGACGAAAGAAACAATTAGTCGTCAGATGATGATGGGCCGGCGAGTAACTCGGGGAAAGAAATGGATCACGTAGAGTATCGCGATGGCCCTGCCGGCTTAGCTCCAGCTTTTTCGAGCTTCAATGCCGCTTTATGCTTATATATATATAACATATTAATCTTAGAACCGGGCTGGAGTCGAAAGTAGGAACATGGGATCTGATCGATCAAGTCGGATAAATCCGTGCTGTAAACGGTTCCCTCAGGCTTAGACTCTAGGTTTGAAAGAAGAATAATCAATGACGGTGATACGACAACATTTGTTCTAGAAGTTCTGAGAAAGGGATGCCTCTAGGTTGAATAAATTTTTAGCTCGAAATATTTATCTAAACTTTCATATACACGTTGATAGCGGTGTGATATTAATGTAAACTTGTCAATTCCATTGATATACATTTACCTGTAAGCTAAAACTGTGCAAAAAATGTAGGATTATATTTGTACTAATATGATTAATTTTGCATTTTTCTTTCTCTTCTTTACATCTTTCTTTAGAAATGTGTAGACTTACCTACATTTCTATCTGCTGCTTGCACTCAAGTTCATACAAAATTAATATTAACAGGCTTATCAAGCGTCAACTCCGCTAGCATATATAATCAATTTATTACATACCGACGCCATAAATTTCTACCAAAGCGGCGTTAAATCTTCCCTGAAAATCCCCGCGTAACTTCATCAATTTCGGGAACAAGACACTGCTCAAAGAAACTAGCGATATTAACGCAACGGAGCTGGCCATTTGTACAAATCGTATATAATATAAAATGACTCTTTGATCCCTCCCATAATAAGCGCTGTAATGTTGTTCTTTAAGATACCGAAGCTAAGCACACAGCGGTTTCTTAGGTATCAAATATAAACGTCAAGGCTTAGAGGCGGCGAGGGGTCGATCACCAACCGAGTTGCAGAGTCACCGCGCTCTCATAATTCAAAATTCTAGACGACTCCAGTCGTCCGAAGTCATGTGCCCGAACTGGGGATCTTGCGCGCTAGACCCCCGCTGATAATTTATGAGGTGCAACCCTCGTCGAAGCTGGCCGTTCAATTTTTGAACGGGCGTGTGGTCACGTGTAATATCGGGGAGATTACATCGGATCCGTCCGCGAGAAAGTTACTGACTACGAAAATATCGATCCCTTAAAGCAATACATCTTGCATTTAGACAGGGAAAACTTGAGGAAGAAAAAGCAAACGCCTTTGCTTCTCTCTTATAAGTTTGGTGAAAATTTATACGGTACAGTTTTCTACGCGCAATTATAATGCTCGCGAGCGTGAGTGTGCACGTAAGCTCGATTATAATGAATGCTTCATTCGGAACGCCTTAACGCAGGCGTGCATAATGTGGATTGAACAAAGGAGGATGTATGAAAATGACGTTTTATTCTCACTCCTACATCTCCGAGAAACCTTTCTAAAACAACGGTTATACCGTATAACGTAGTATAGCCGAAGGCAATGCGTTTTTATTATATCCTACCATATTTTTCCTATCATACCATAGACCTGAGGTGGATAAAACATTATATTAGGGCATTTCTTCCACGCGTAAAAGCATAATTTTTGGATTTAATTATCATCTAACCTTTCTTTTATAGTTTGGTAGTGAGAGTTATGTAAAATGATGACACAAGCAGTATTACTAAAAAACGTGAAAAAATATATTTTTGTTAAAATACTTAAAAATTCGAAAATTAGGAAAAGGTATCATTAACGATTGAAATAACACAACAATATTTCAATGATAAGATTAATAACTATATTATTTTTAAATTATTTTCTTAGCTTATTGGATGAATGCTACTCACTATTTATTAATTTACTAAAACTATAATTATATTATTTCAAAATTAATAGTGCCTTATTTATCTCAATTAGTCTATTTAATTTTACAAATAACCAGTCGACTGCAAAGTAGCAATACTTTTGATCAACATGAAGCACATCATCTTTCGATCGTCGAAACTGTCTCTATTTCATATAATCTGCATCTCATAATTCGTCTCGCGCGACGCTATCTACACTCAATGCATTCTTAAGCCGCACCGCAATTTTTTAACTCAGAAGCATCTAAGAGCAGCGTGAAGAAGGCAGAGGAAGATGGATGAAAATGAAGTTCCCTTCCCTGAAGTTACAACCACAAGAAGTGGCTTTAAAGTATCGTTACACGACACAGCGTGATACACACTGTGAGACAATGCTTCTTTATTATGCACATCCACAGGTTCTTAAGCTGACACGGCGTAAGGCTAAATAACTCTTAGATTTTTCTTTGTTCATAACTTTGCCATTAAATAGTGTTACCTAGATTTTAAGAAATAACAGTAATAACAATGCATATGCTGTTTATTTTAACGTAAAAAAAAACAGAATATTTTAAAATAAATATTTAACTTAATTGAACTCCGCATTAATACGTACGGTATTCAAATTACAATAGGCGTAAATATTTCTAAATAATTAATGGATAATTATTATTCACCAAAAATCTTCAATACATTACGTTACGTAATGTGCGGAAAATACGTAGAGAAATATTATTACGAACTTATAGTGATTCCTACAAGGAAAATCAATCATATAATGTGTTAATAAAAAGATATAAGAGCTAAAACGAATGTCCGTGCACTGAAAGGAATTAGTCGGGTTAACGTGTTCCACTTGAATCTACGAAATCGAAAGATGATTTATGGATTGACTTAATGTCTTTCTTCGAAAACCGTTAGAGATAGTTTTTAGGAGCTATCCGTAGTAAAGCCAGGAGAACAAGCCATGAGAAATGTTCACGAATATGTGACGCGCGCGCAAAGGCTTTAAATCTGTTATAATATGTTAAATTGCAGAACAGATAAATTTTCTTGTATATATAATAATGCAAAATTTTGCAGTAATTATTTTACGTAAACTCTCTTTCGGTCAATCATATAACTCGTTTCTGTGAAATATTTATTAAACTAATAACACATTAATTAATTGTTTCAAATCTTATTTAACATTAATAATATCTTATTATAATGCCAATAATTTAAATAAAATGAATCTCGTAAATCGCGCAACCTCTTATATTTCTGATCAATATAGATTTGAATATATCATTAATGAGGGACTGTTATAACGACTTTCTGACTTAATTATAATTGGCTTGGGGGGAAACGTTCTTATATCTTTATTACTCCATTTAGAAATCTGTATAATGTTGTAACTCTGGTATTTGGCAGATTATATAGATATATTGTTAATTTATATAAGACGTGGAAGGAAGAGAGAAAGAAAGAAAGTGAAAGATACGAGAGAGAGACGTGATGAATTCCGCGTTTATGCGAATGACCAGAACGCTAACAAACTTTATAATACTTTTATTTATAAACGCGGTGAAATATTTACGCCGTTTTTATTTTAATGTGTTAATTACATTTATAGTGTATTAAAAAGTATTAATATTTCTTGACAGAAGATGAAGAAACAAATATCACGTTTAAAATGCAGTTTTAGAGAGATGGCATTTTTTAACGTTTCTGCCGTATAACAAGATTGGCACAATATTATACTATTATAGTATCGTGTATTTAATGATTATTCCTTTCTGTTTCATCAAAAAAAATAATTAACAGTTAAAATTTAACCACCGTTAATTGAAGCGAGTCTGTTTTAGCTCAGAACTTAACAAGTTCCCGGATCACTGCCAAATCACGCAAATCAAATCGTCAGGAACACCTTTGTCCATCAAAATTGCCGTCATTGTTACAAACATCATCTCAACTCGGTCCTCGGCAACAGCTTCCGCTCCCACGAGTGTCGCATAAAGGTCGAAGAGAACATGCTTGAGCGAATCTCATCAGTACGAATGCCGGCAATAACGAAGAATTCTTCGTCGAGTAACTAGATCGTCCCCTTCGGATCAATATAATCGATATCTACGTGACCATGGCCTCTCCTGAGAGTCCCCGTCGCTAAGAATGGGACGAAACTCTTGGTAAATATCTTCAAGACTCGAAACTTTAAAGCTATATTATTATAAAAACGGAATGACATTGTTCCAGTCAGATAAAAAAATAAAGTTTATATTTTTATGTCATTATCACCCTTTATTTTATGCTCCTTTATGTGAAGAATTAAAAATTGATGTTATTTTCTTAAAATTTAGAATATTTTTAATTCAACAAAACTACTTTAAGTTAAAATAATTTAGTATTATAGATAATTTATTAAAATATTTAGAAAATAATTTCGGCAATGTATATGTGATGTATATTTATATTTTTAAAAATATTGGAAAGTAATAAGTTATTACAAAATTATCATAAATATTAAACTTTATATTGAGTAATTTATAATACACTTTATGCCAAGTAATTAAAGTTTATATTCGCTTTTAATTACTTTTCCGTTTGAAAGTATTTTCACTAATATACATTTTGTCTACGATATCAACTGCTGGAACGACGCATGGACATCTTATTGATTGAATATTATACGTAAGTACCCGGATTTTGGTCCCACTACTATTTGCAGAGGTAGAGGACCACTCGGACTCTCCATATACGAAGGATTCCAGCGAATTGGGAGGCTATTGAGTGCGGCCGAGTGGACGAATGTAATGTACAGCCAACACACGCGCCTTTCACAAGTGCCCATACCAGAAGGGTCGTTCAGGAATACCCAACCCTTTATCGTTATTGCACGTCCGGGGTAGCGCGCGGAGATCGCTTGTAGGTGGCACGTTTGCCGCGTGTTTCCCGGCCGTTCGTCATTTTTAGTGGTCGTCCCTCGGTCGTTGAGGTATTAAATTATATTTCATCGGTGTGATTAACGGTTCTGAGATGTATTATTAAAGGATAGGACTCGGCAGGACGTGGAATCCTTGCTGGACAAGACGTCCCGCCCTTGCTCCTTCACCAATGCTCGTTCGAGATATTTCTTTCTCTTTGGATCATATATAGCTTTCTGCCTCTCGATAGAATAGTGAGCGGATGATAAAATTCCTCGCATGTTGAAAGTGAGTAAAAAGGAATCGTCTAACCGTTGTTAAATCGTCTTTGAAGATTTTTGAATCCCATATACATGCACGGCTATATTAAAAAATCTTGAATGCTTTACAATGACAGCAAGAACGTCTCAAGAATTTTGGATACATCGGAATTTCTATCAAAATTGTTGTCAGTATACTATCAAATAGAAATGCCAACAATTCTTTTATTATAACGTAAGCAATTTCGACAGAATGTAAATCATATGAAGGAGTGGTCTCGAAATAGATATATTTTCTAATCGTGTTCGAATACAATGTGAGATAAAGATATTTTATGACTACTTTTGACTTGATTTACGATAATTGATCGACGATAATAAGTGACTTTTAAATTTAAATTTTTATAGAAGCAAAAAAATTGTTACATCTATTACAAGGATTATTATTGCACTTATAATATAGAGGAAAAAAATTAAATGTTTAGTAATACTTTATTTATAGTATAATATATTAATATTCAATAGTATAGGCACTTTGTTATATGCAACTTTATTTTACATGATAATATACAAAGTAAGTTGTATAAATTTTAAATATAAAGACAAGTATACTTTATTTTTAGCAAATTCTTGAGCACAATAGATTAGATTATGTTATTTAAAAATATATGCAGTATAAAATTATATCAATAATTATTACAAAATTATTATAATGTATACCATCATTGCCAGCTTATTGCGTCCGCTGCTGGACATAGACCTCCCTTAAGTTCTATGAAATAAATAGAAAAAAGAAATAAAAATAATGTCATTTAAACGTCCATTTTAATATTTTTAAATTTTGCTAAAACATTTTAATAAAAACACATGAGTAAACAATTTCAGGGAATAGACAATAAATATATCACAAATGTAAAATTTAAAATTCTGTTTAAGTTTTATCTACGTTATTCTTATTTTAAAAAATTTGCTGTTTGCTCACCAAAATTTTGTTACTCGACATATTTAATTTAATTTCTAAAGCGAAAGAGAGATGTTATTGTTCTGTCATTGCAGTATTCAAAATCAACTGCTGCATGTATTAACATAATACGATACATTAGTTTCTTAGGAAAAGGTCAAAGAACAGAGGTATTACATATAAGATCTGTCCAAAGAGATTCCGAACTTTGTCTTTATTATATATAATTTTTGAAGGTTTTCTTACAACTTATTCAGTCTTATCTCCTTCGAAATATATTCCTTTTCGATTGATACACCACTCTTAATGCCGTTTCCATTTCTGGAAACAATCCTAGTACGCGTTTTTCGGAATCGCGCGTAAGTCCAAGAAGGAACATATTTCGAAGGAGATAAGACTGAATAAGTTGTAAGTAAACCCTCAAAAATTATAAAGACTTTTTGGACAGACCTCATTATATTTATATATAAATATCACAGTAAAGTTAATGTAGAATTATACATGCACATATTGTAAACATTTCTTGCATAATTCTCAAGTAGTAATATTGTGTTGAGTAAGATGACAATAATACTTTCTATGGAAAACGGATTCTATATTTTATCTGTTTTATTACACATATTTATTAAACTATTAATATATAAAAATAAGAAATTACAGCAGCATTATATCAAAATTCAAGTATGATACAATTACTACATTAACTTAAATAAAAATTTAAACTTAAATAATAATCAGAAGTTTTGAAAAGTTAATTCTAAGGACTTTATTACAACTTTGTCGATTAAAGCCCGATTTTATGTACGAAATATATGTTATTAAGTAATACCAAAACGCGGAATATACAGAAACAAACAATACAGTAATCAATATACATATTATACATATACCTTACTAAATTGTTAGATATTCTAGACAATTAAATGCTTCTCAATATCAATTCATTTATCTTACCAAATTGGGAAACCGCTTGTTTCTAAGTCTTATGTATATGATAGGAAATGTGCAAATGACAACTCAATCCAAAATGAAGAAGACAAGGACGGATATAGCTCTTAATTCTAATTGGCTATTTCAAATAATCGCTATTGGTTGTAAGCATTTGATACAAAATTGTCTTTTCTTAGTACCACGCTTCTTTCTACCAATCTTGAAATTATTTACAAATGAGTTATTTTTTAAGATACATATTTTATTTATTTTTACATCCTAAAAGCCAGCAAATGTTTTTGTTAGTCAATATTTTGATTATCTTATTTTCCGAGGGTGATAATAAACAAAGTTTTGTTCTCAATTCTTAATACAATTTTTTCGATTTATTTTTTAATAGTTAATTTGTTTATTTAACATTGCATACACTTTTAAATGCGTTATATGTACTTGGTGTATATTTTTTTATTATACCTTTGTAAGAACTCATGGGATTTTAATTTTCTTTATACAGATTATTAAAGAATATAGAACAATCGATATTTTATAAAAAACTTTAAAACTATAAAAACTGCAAACAAAATAGTAGTACTAACTAGTTTCTCTCATTGCGTATTATATTTATGATTAATAGACCTACACACATTTAACTACGTGTATAATAAATTTTTGATAAAAATATTTTAGAAACTAGAGCAACAATCAATGTATAATATAGGTATAATATATTATATGTGTAATATTTTGTACGCAGATTATATTAAATCTAGATAGGAAATGTTTTTCAATTAATATTTTAACAATATTTGATATTTCTGTACTATTTTTAGAAAAGAACCCAGATAGCACAGCTGATCTTTATAAATTCAAAGAGATCTGAATCTGATCTTTATGAATTCATAAAGATCAGCTGTTCTATCTGGGAAGTGTAACATAAAAAAATTTATAATCTAAAAATATTATCAATATTTATATTTACATTTGTATTATACAATCCATTACAAGGGAGTTAGTCAATATAACATATTTGAGCTACGACAATATTATTACATGAGTAATCCTTAATTTAAAAAAATACATAACTTATTTATAATTGTATATTAATTAAATAAAAAAAATGTTACTCATAATATTTTCATAAAATATGTCGCACACTAAAAAGAATACTGTCACAACTCAAAAAATTTTGATTTTGAGTTAGGCTCATAAAAGTATGCCTAATATGTTATTTAGGTGCTATAATAGTGTCACAATTAGTCTATATGCAAAATCGGCTGGTCGCAGTAGAAGTGTCGTTATTCTTTTTGATCAGTTACGTTGTGGTCGCTGAATGAATAGTGTCATAAGTGAATTGACAAGTAAATGACATCAGAGATATTCAAGAAACAGTATAAGTTTTAGTACAACAAAATGTTATTATACGCCTATTGCACATCTGCTTCATATTGGTTATTGTTTATTATATGTACCTATTATTATATGTGATATATTTAATTAGCACATTATATATGTAATTTTCATGCATTATAGAACACTATAAACTAAAAATATATATAATTACATGCATTTCTAAAATAATATTGTTTATTCCAATCTTTCCTAATTTATGAACGACTAAAATCATCTTCGACTCAAACATCTCATTTTAATTAAAATATTTTGTGTAGCAAATAAGAAATTTTAATTTGAATAAATCTTATATAGTCGATCTATATTTTAAGCAGAGTCCTAAGTCCTTAGTTCTAGAAGTAGATCTATGAGCTTATTTTAATTTCAAATATATTTCTGAACATTTAAAATAAATTTGTGTTGTTAATGAATGCTTTAATAAAAGATAAGTAACTTATTTATATAAATCCTATTCTTTAGTTTAATAAATATGGTTTATCAATATTGACTAAATTTAAGAATTTATGTTTTATTATAATGTCATTTTTTTAATTAAAATTATAAACAAAAAATTATTTACATTAAATAAACATTTATTGAAATTATATTAAAATCTAAGATTTACTTCAACTATATGAACAGTTACCTCTTACTTATAAATATTTACAATACGCTTTTTATGTAATTTTATATAAATCAAAGATTTAATAATAATAACGTCTTAAATTTAGTATATTGATATATTTTTAAATTTATTAAACTAGAGTCCAAGATTTATTTATGTTAATCACACGAACACTAAGAAGAATAAGAGCAAATGCCTTTCTTGAACTTGGAATTCATTTCACAAGTTATCGTAGCAGTATTCTAAATTAGCCGTCACAATTTGTAATAACAAGCTGCTTTCAAGTGCGAAGTTGATTGTTAGTTACTGCAAAAATTAATTGTTAAAAATTGTAATTACTAATACCAATGTAATTATAGTAATAATACAAAGTACAATATGGAAAAATAAATGTATAAAATTTTAACAGAGGGTTCAATTTTAAAACCAACTCGGTATAGGGGGGAGAAATATTATATTATATATATGTATATATGTAAGTACAAATAACAAACTGATAATTAATAGAGGAAAAAGTAGGAATATGGAACAGAGCTGATCTCGTTCAAAAGTGTTGCAATCTGTCAATAACTGAAAACAACATAACTGTTAGGGACCACATAGGGACATAGGCTACCAAAACGTTCTGGCGTCAATGCCATGTTGTTAACAGAGTGTAAAGGAGATTAATTCTTTCCTTCCTATTCTAACTTTTTATAAGGTAAGATTCAACAATTTCTTTAGTGTCGTTATTGATAAATCTAAAATATTTTCTATAATATACCTAATGCGTTGATCTGTCATAACATTAAATGTAAAAATGGCGGGTTTACTTATTTGGAAATATTATTCCAACCTTGGAGTTTGTTGGGGTGTTTGAAAAACGGCAATGGGTGTTGATATGGAACAATGTGTTCAGGACTGTGTGTGTTCAATGTGTTCTTTGGGTTCAGTGTGTTGTGTGCTAAGAATGGGCTCACGTCTTATACAGTAGGTGTGAAACTGATAGTTTTATTTGCTACTTCTGTTCACAGATGTAAGACTTTATTTATATTATTGAACTTATTTTCATTAAGTTTTTACTGGGAATTAGTTTATTTTCATTTTAAAATTATTATTTCCCTATTTAAAGAAATTAAATAAAAAACTACTTTAAAATAAACAACTTTACTATAAAAAAATAAGTTTTATATTTTATTTTTAATACTGTTTCATATTACCACCCCACTTTCCCAGACCCACTTTTCAAGATATGCTTGAAAAAACAATTATGCTCTTTAAACGGTTTAATTTTTTCCCCTAATAGCTCTGAATATTTTATAAGAATGTATTGTATCAACACTTCTGACAGTTAGATGTGCAATTTTTACATTTAAAATTTGATTTTTTGCTTAAAACCAAAAAGTGGTCTATATTCCCACCTTTTCTTTTACAGTATATTGTATTGTGCCAAATGCGTATTCTATTATTTCTTGAAGATACGGTACAATATATGACTCGACAAAATTAAAGAGATATTATATCCAGTATAAAAAAATTAGAACCTACAATTTTTTTTTTAATCGCTTTATTTTGTTGTTTTAAATAACATATTAAAAATCGAGAACGATATCGGCAGGGCTAAAAAAGCTATTCAAGGTCAAAGGTCACGAAAATCAGTTTTTTGCGAAAATCTCGTTTTGTATGGCTCGGAGGTCAATTAAGGTGGTTACAAAAAGAAAGATCATGAAATTCTCTACAAAAATGGTTCTATTCATTTTTCACGTACGATAAACCGTTTGCGAAATACAAAGTGACGAATGTGTACGTCGAGCGTTGTATCTATTTCCGCACCACCTTTGAGGTAAGATACAAGGCGCGTTTTTTTTACATGGTGTCCCCAGTAGGCCTAATCCATGTCAAATGTAAAAAAATTACGTTTCATTATCTTCGTCATCTTTATCATTTAAAAAAATTAATTATTAATTTTTATTTTTTAATTTTTTCTATTTTTTTATTTTTTTCATTTAATCTTTATCTTCATCATTTAAAAAAATTACGTTTCGTCATCTTCTTCATGAATGTCATGTATTTCATCAATAGGTTTTTCTAGTTCTACATCTTCGTTATCTTTATCATCTTCACTCGTGTTTGTTAATAAAAGATCAGTAGGATCAATCTCATCATACTCACAACAGTGGAATAATTATCGGACGTATTAGCAGCAGAAGCTTCAGGCATGGCATTAAGACATGATTGTCCATGACAGTTGCCGCATACAATGGAGCAAGATAATCCGATTTTCCTGCATCCGCAGTTTGTACCGCATCCTTTTTTACAATTGCAAAAAATAGTGTTAAGAATACTGTTCGGCGCAGGTGGTAACAACGTTGTAACGGGCTCCAAAATATTGTTATTTAAGATCCAGCCCCACTGTTGTGCATCTATATCTTTTCCCAGCCATATTTGGACCTGGTAATATACACGGTACAGGTGTTGTTGAGCTGCTGCAGTTGTAGGTGGAAGCGATTGTAATTTTACAGCAGTATTGAACGTAGTCGATTTCGCAAAACTCAAGTACCGATAATTATCAAGAGATGTTTCCGACTTAGGAGCTCCATACATCGCCAAAATTATCCGTACTCTATTCTCAAATATAAGTTGTTGAGAGCAATTTTGTATGTCGATTGGTCGGCCTATCTTGCTGCTTGTTGGATGTTTTACAAATTGTACATAACAATTTTTATGATATTTAGCAAATACAGCTCTTAAATCAAACACGAAGTTAACGCGATCTTTCCGAACAGTATTCTTAATAGTATTTTTTGCAATTGTAAAAAAGGATGCGGTGCAAACTGCGGATGCAAGAAAATCGGATTATCTTGCTCCATTGTATGCGGCAACTGTATGGACAATCATGTCTTAATGCCATGCCTGAAGCTTCTGTTGCTAATACGTCCGATAATTATTCCACTGAGTATGATGAGATTGATCCTACTGATCTTTTATTAACAAACGAGTATTAACTTCACGAGTGAAGATGATAAAGATAACGAAGATGTAGAACTAGAAGAACCTATTGATGAAATACATGACATTCATGAAGAAGATGATGAAACGTAATTTTTTTAAATGATGAAGATAAAGATTAAATGAAAAAAATAGAAAAAATTAAAAAATAAAAATTAATAATTAATTTTTTTAAATGATAAAGATGACGAAGATGATGAAACGTAACTTTTTACATTTGACATGGATTAGGCCTACTAGAGACACCATGTAAAAAAAACGTGCCTTGTATCTTACCTCAAAGGTGGTGCGGAAATAGATACAACGCTCGACGTACACATTCGTCACTTTGTATTTCGCAAACGGTTTATCGTACGTGAAAATGAATAGAACCATTTTGTAGAGAATTTCATGATCTTTCTTTTTTGTAACCACCTTAATTGACCTCCGAGCCATACAAAACGAGATTTTCGCAAAAAACTGATTTCGTGACCTTTGACCTTGAATAGCTTTTTTAGCCCTGCCGATATCGTTCTCGATTTTAATATGTTATTTAAAACAACGAACAGTAGATAGCACAGAAGTATGTGATAAATAAAAATTGCATATATTGTTCTTTAAAATAGTAAACAATCTAAATTGTTATGTTTATAAATATAAGACAGCATTCAAAGATGGAATGACGGAAAACTAAAGACGTTCTAACATTCAAATTTGAAATTTAATTTTAAAACAATTATTAGATTTATATTAAAAACGCTTGTAAATGTATTGCTACGTTCACGGTAACAGTATAAAGGCCATCACACACAAAATGCATAGCGTAGCATAAGCATAGCATAAGACCGCTGGACCAATGAGCATCCAGCATAAAGTCGCTATATTAATTGACATAAGATGCTTATTGGTTTAGCGGTCTTATGCTATGCTTATGCTACACTATGTATTTTGTGTGTGATGGCCTTAATTCTTCAATGTAATACATACATTGGTTACCATTTTTACTAACTAATAGATATATATTAGTATATTACCTATGTGTGGATGCAGTTGGATAATCACTGGTAATTGTCTGTTATTATTTGCTTCGGTCGTTACAGCAGATCCGGCGGGATGACTACGATGAGGCCGTCGGTTTATCCAATGCACAAAGTTTCTAAAGCTCGTACGAGTATTTCTACAGCATTGTCTACACATAGCCAAATATAATTTATATACATACATTTGTGTGTGTGTGTGTATGCGCGCGTGAGAGTATGTATGTACATTATCCATATAATATAAACTTGTAAGTATGTATGATAGAGAAGAATATTGATTTACCTATCATAGCAGAATATACACGCAAACACAACTATCGCAATTGTCACAATTACCATACTGAGGACAATTGTTAGAATGTTATAACTGTAGAGTTCTGTATCACTTAGCGGACTTAGCCGTTTGTTAATATGAATAATATGATGTAATATATTATCATTGTCATCATATCTTGCACTGCTTTTTATATCTGCATGATTCATTAATTCTAATGTCAAATTTTCCGCTCTGATGTCTAAAGTAGTAATAATAGTAATAATAAGTTATGATAACAGCAACTAATTATATCCAACATATATAAAGATTAATTTTAATATTGATAAAAATTTACTATTTTTAAAACTTTGATTTAATTACAAATAAATTTTATTATAAATAACTAATCAAATAACATAATCAGAAGAAAATTTAGTTATTAATAAAATTTTTAAACCATAAAAATATAGTTACATTATATTAAACTTTTTTTCAAATAAAATAAAACATTTTGCTGATTTATGGTAATATCAATTACTATTGCACAATGGGAGTAAATCAAGTAAGAAAACAAAAAATTATATTGTTAATTTATGATATTTTACCCTACTCGACGTTTCATACATAATGATTTAAAATAGATAATAATACAGAGCTACTTTTCCTTTTAAAATAACTTTTCGACTATATTATCTTACGATCATGATTATATACCTACATTATAATGCATTACATTACAATTTCGGTATATACATGTATGTACCCGATGTACCGCATTATATTCTTATTTATTATCGTTATTACTTATATATAGATAGAATGTTTATATTTCCTTATATGTTAATTACCTGAGATTAAAATCCCGAAGCTGGCAATCCATAGTAACTGCGTTATAAGAGACATTGTCTACTTTTTTCTTTATACTTAACGAATTTAAAGGACAAATTCTATTTAAAGAAATTTTACTGGACAAATTGTATTACTTTCAATATCACTCATTGTCAGTCATAATAAATATCATAATATCTGCATATAGTGACGCGTTTATTCTTGATGGCTGAGAAATGCAGCAGTACTGATTGTCCAATCCCGTCGATATATCTTACATGAGACGAGTGAAAAATGAATTCTAAAGAAGATTGAGAGAAGTATATATTGTACAAAATAAGGAAAACGCCAAAACAGTAAATAAAGAAATATTAATTAGAAAAGATAAAAAAAGTTTTGAAATAGAATGTAATTAAAAGAGATCAGTAATTACAATTACAGAGGTGTAGAAGAGATAAATTATAGATAATAAAAATAATAATAAATTTGATTTAAACTAATAGCTGCCGATACAAAAATTAGAATTAACTATAATATACTTATTACCAAAGAAAATCAGAATGTTTGTGTCTGTTTATACTGTTGTCTGAGAGGGTCATGCAAATCATGAAATTGAAATATCATGTAACATATTTAAAGCGTTAGTTATTTTATTGAAATTTTTTACAATTATACTTATGTCAGTAATATGTAATTATGATGTGTGTGCCACGTGAAAGCATTTATTGTAAACATTTTTTGCGTAATTCTCAAGCAATATTGCGTTGAGTGAAATAACAATTATACTGTTTATGGAAAACGGATTTTATTTTTTATCTGTTTTACTAGATATACATATTTATTAAACTATTAATATATATAAAAAGAGGAACCTACAGCAGCATTATATTAAAATTCAATCAATAATGCAATTACTACATTAATGTGATTAAAAATGAAACGTATATGACGATCAGAAGTTTTAACAGGTTCCTAGAACTTTATTGCAACCTTTTCGGTTAGAGCCCGATTTCACGCAAAATATAATATTAATTCCAAAACAAGAAAAGATATACGGAAACGCATAATACAATAATCAATATGTACTAAATTGTTAGGTATTCTGGACAATTAAATGCTTCTCAATATCAATTCTTTTATCTTACCAAATCGAGAATCCGCTTGTCTTTATGTCTTATGTATATGATAGGTAATGTGCGAGTGACAACTTGACCGAAGAAGATCAGAAAAGATTGTAATACTTATTTCTAATTTGCCAATACAAATATATGCTATTGGTTGTGAGCGTCCGACACAAAATTGTCTATTCGCCACGCGTCTTCTTCGCAACCTAAAAAGTAATCATATACGACCGAGTTACTGTTTAAAGATACATATATGTTATATACATATATTTTGTTTTGTCTATACATTTTGAAAGTTAACGAATGTTTTTGTTGGTCTACCTTTCGAGAGAAATAATGAACGAGGTTTCGTGTTATATATATGTATGTATATACGCATTATTTTTATTTTACAGATAAAACTGTAAACTAATAGAGTCTCCTTACGTAAGTAAGCACCATTTTAAAAGAATTGCATTAAGACGAAATAAACATACATTTTTTAATCTATTTGTGTAAGTAAATATCTACTTTTATGTTCCTCTTAGAGAAAAAGACAATTTTAAATATATTTTCTTAATTTTAAATAAATTTTCTTTTATCTAAAAATCTTAACTAGCTTTGCGTTATCTTAATCTACCTATTTCTGTTATAAAAGTAGTAATATTAAACATTACAACTAAGCGTAAGTTTATGCAGGTACATTATAAAATTTAATTCTTGCATTTATCATATTTATTAGAATAATGCACGTATGTGAAATATTTAATGTAAAAGAACTTGAAATTGAACATCAAAATTTATGTTTATCGTAAAATTTAATTTTTTTATTATTTATGTTTATAAAAATAACAGCATATCTGATGCAAGTTTGTTTTATAATGTAATATTTTTAAAAATGTCAATACTACTCGAATTAGATTGATTTTATATCTATTTTTTAACAGTTAAGGAGGTACCATGTTTCCTATATAATTTTGTTTTTATGATGTTTAAACAGTGTAAAGCTAGTCTTAAAAATAATTCATAAACAACATATGTTATCATTGGGACAGAAAAAGCGTTAAATCGCAATTTTGTCTCATTTTTATACTTAATATTGTTTAAATAAATCATTTAAAAATTGAAAAAATTCTACTAAAAAAATTAAAAAACTTTGATTGCAATTCTCGATGTCACAGAAGTGTAACATAAAATTTTCAATTATTTTTACCACATTAGGAGCAGAGATACATAATATGATATTTATATGGAGAGTATATCTATATAGTTACAATTTCTGTAACTTTTAAAGCGACTGTAAATTGTTTAGCAATTTTACACACGGTATAAGATTATACACATTCCAAGACTATACAAAAGTTTCAAATCAGTAATTTAGATTTGACCTGATAGTTATACCTCCTTAAAGGACCCTGCATGATTTATAATAAAAAAACGTTTTCAGTTATTTCTTTTAATTTTTAATATGTTATGTAGTACTATACAAAGGGGTAACGATATTAAGTGATCTCTGTATATATAAGTGTATTTAAATTTTTATGCACGTAGCTAACTTAGCTACGTTAGATAAAAGAGAAAGTAAAAGTGCACGTAGCTACGTTAGATAAAAGAGAAAGTAAAATTACATTTAAAAATATTCGGATTTCGGAGTCACACATGTATTTTTCCTACAACGCGTAAATATTATTTTTCATACCGTCCGCAAATAGTTATACAAACTATGTAGGTATGAGACCGATGTCAAAATGATATAAAGAGAATTAAACTTGACAATGAGAGTAAAAGAACGATATATTTAAAACTGAATGCTGTATAGAACTGTGACCACTAAGAATTATCTGCATAATTAACAGTTATTTGAAATATGTATATTAACCGCAAGAAGAATAAAAAGATATATAAAATACACATACATGTACACATAGCTAAATTCTGCATTGCAGATTAATTAAGACTCCTTACTTCATTAAACCTTTTTGAGGATATAGGTCTCGTCTAGATTCTGTAAGGTATATTTTTACGTATTTTTCTTTATCTCTATCATTTCACACTGTCGTGTCAACCAACACCAGTGGGTGCATCAATGGACAAATAAACGTAGTGTTAATGGTTCGAGGGAGAACATGATATTTCCGGACATACCGATGGCATTCAACTTTCTATAATTTCACTTGGAAGCCACCAGCTGCTGCCTGCAGCTGACAACTTATATGGAATTGTGCTTACAGGAAATGTGCGGTATACGTATGACTTAAACTCCAGCGATTTACCACGCTACCGTTCGATCGAATAGAGCGAAAATTTGCGTTTCGAGCGAAATTTCATGCACGAGAATAGGTGTCCGTCGATCAAACGACACCGGGATTATTGTTGGCACAAGGTTGAAGAATTTCAATGAAGAACGATTTCCGTCTCGTTACGAGTTCATATCGTTTACTTTTATTCGGATGGCGTTTCTCCGCAAATCAGATATATCGTTAACATCTGAAAAATCAGAAAGAACGATCACCTCCTGCGCTCCAGCGAAGAAGTAGCGTTGTAAGAATTGACGACGCAATACTATTAATTCGGTATATTATTAATCGTACTGTGACAATACACTTTTTAATCATACAAATTTATTATTTATATGTCTCGTTATTTTTCAGCATATAAGTTGTTTTAAATTTATTATTTATAAATCTTATTATTTTTTCAGCATATATAGTTGTTTAAGTTAGTCCTTATTTTAGCATTGTTGAATTTATTTGAAATAGAGATTTTCGTGTTAAACTTGTTTGCAGAATTTTTTGCAGATTCCAAAAAAATTAAACGTTACGCATTTTTCACTATTTCACAATTTCGTGTCAAAGGGATTGAGTTCTATTATTTCATACGAACGAGACGTACTACTATACTTACATTTAAAGCGATACATATGTATGCTACAACTTCTTCTCCGATAGTTTAAAATAACGTCATATTGAATGATATATTGTAATGATAAGGCAAAGGTAACTGTCAGAAAAGTATATTGCATTTTATTTTTACATTTATATATTCTGGTCATATGCCAGTTAAAATCAACGTGCGACTTTTCTGATAATGTAATATTATAATTCTCTAATGTCTGCGTATATAACGTCAAACGCACGTTTGAAACGGACAGTAAAGGATAAATTTAAACGAAGCCGTTTTGAAGATCCACGAGATCACAAGACTTATGTGCTCGCGATGTTAGAGTACAAAATGGATGAGGCAAGTTTTGTATGTGATCGTGTGCAGACCAATTATACCTCGGCATATATATCCGGTACGCGCGCACAGTAACGCTAATTACACTGTTTCTCTCTACCATCGTGTATCCGACCAGTAATTTATAACTCAGAAACAGGTCGTAAAGGGAATCGTTACTAATGACATCGTAAAACCAATACAGACGTCATATATTTAATATACATTATCCCCACTTGAAATGTCGCCGTGCTCCAATTTAAATCAAACCCCTCCGGGGTATCAGACCCGGGGAAGAAATAGTACCGGATGAGAATCGACAAATAAAAAGATGAATTACGCCGCGATACGTTTTCCTAAATCGGATATCGTTAAAACGTTGATTAACAAACGCTTTGTTTCCGGACGCTCGACTTCGATTTGCAGTCTCTTTTCGCTCAATATAAAGCTTTTTGTTCATGAAGTGGATGAATGCGTAAGTAATGTAAACCTGTGTAATTAAAAATATAAGAAAGGAATATCTGTGAATGAATTAATCTGCAATTGATAAAAAAAGCATTTTACTTTCGCTTTGCTTTAAGTTCTTTGATTGCACATTAAATAATTAGTCAAATATTCATTCATTTTTGTTTACGTCGCGTTTTGTTAGACCAGAGAAAAAGATTTGCACGTAATAAATATTTAGGGCACCATCGGTCCCTCTATAAATAATTCCTTTGTACAAGTAATAAGCAAAAAGATAAAAAGAAAAAACATCAACACACTGTGTAAAAAAATTACAGAAAAATCGAGCGAAAAACTTCCAGCGGATACTATTATCTCTGTCGTGTATATTTTCATCGATTTCCGTTTGCTTCGCTGCTGTTTGAACGAGCAAAAAATCCGATTTTATCGTAACTGAAATATATATTCAGGAGCCCGGAATATCCATTCGGCCGAGGCGTTCATTCAACAACATTTATTCCCCAATGCACCCTTATTGGATGTGCGCCCTTCGCGTACCACCGTCGCCATCATCGACGAAAATTAGGAGTAGAAAAGGTTTCCGATGTTGCGGAAGAAGTTTTGCCGCAGAGCCCTGCACGAAACCGCGACGCGGAATTATGGGACGGATAGACAGTCGAGACACACAGGGATCGATTAATGGAGGCCGGTCGCCGATGCGGTTTGGTGAAAAGTAACCGAAACTGCGACCGAACCCTCGGAGCGTGGCGCGAGAACGGTTTCCGGCTCAAATGGAATTTCAAGCGTTTAACTGACAGCTGACGAATCTGCGGCATTGATGGCGTTTTAGCAGACAATCACACCGCCGCGTGCCAGGCGTGACATTTTTATCGAAATAGATGGTGTAGCGAGTGGGGAATACAAATCTTGTCTACAAAAGAATAAGCTAAACAAAGTTTACAACAATAAATACATATATAAATGACACATAATAAAATTAATTATAATATTAAATTAATTAATATAGAAGTATAATCTTGGCTTTTATTTATCAACAGTTATGCAGAAAGATCAACTGTTATAAATATTTAATGCCAATTTTCTAATATTTATCCCAATTACTGAAGTTGTAATTCTGATGTTTCAAACCTCATTTATATTTTATTTATTTATACTTTAGTATAACTTCAGTATACTTCAGTCCGACGGATTCCATGGATCCTGTAGATTATATAGAGTATGGTGTAAATAAAGAAAAGATTCTAGGGTACGTCGTTTCATACGAAAACATTATTCAAAGTTATTTGATATGCAGCAAGATGAAATCTTTGCTTTATAGTAGTTAATTACACATGCAGAAATTATAATTTACATAAACACTTGAAATTTAAATATATAGACAAATTAACGGAAATAGAGAAGAATAAAGAAAAAATACTTTGGTGTTGGAATTTTTTCAAAATAAAAAACAAAAGGCATGGGATATGCACATTTGTAATAACAATATGCTTAACTGCAGTTGAAAATTTGACTAGCCACTTGAAAATGATTTACAAGTATAAATATACATTTAAAAATGCTTTTTTTATTGAAATTTTTAGGATATATTCTCAAAAGACTACTCTACAGAACATGTATTTTCATTTTTTTATAAAATACCTACAATTTTACTTAAAAATTCATTCATTTCCACCCAGTTTTAGGCCTGTCAAAGATATATAACTCCTTAAGTGTTGTTAAAACTCTTACTCATTTAAACCCATTCCTTTAATGATCTAATTCAAAATAACATAAAATATAAGTACAATCACAAAACAATGTATACATTGAATTACCGATACACCTACAATTACAACTTTATTAAATAATTAATAAGTTTAATTAAAGTATTAATACCTTCTTCCGTTTCGTGCGATTTTATCTTTTTATCACTAATTTATATTTTTATCTTAATTATCATATGTTACACTAAGTACACAACGTCTCTCTACATTTTTTCTTGATACGTCTCTCTACATTTTTTTTTATATTAAGCAAATTCTTCCTATATTTTTTACTATAATGTACGTAAGAGAAATAAAAACAAGTATTGCATGGTTTATTTGCACAGTGTCCTTTTTTATATCTCAACAATAAATTTTAGATAGATTATTTATCATATGCAGTCAATAACAAAGGTAGGAACACTATAAAATATATAAACATACAACATAGACAATATAAAAAATACTGTAGAGACAACAAATTTAAGGAATTGAAAGAAAAATTACATGAGATAAATGCAGACACAGAGACAGGATCTAGACAAAGAAAAAAAATATTGAGTTAACAATTAAACAGTCAAATATATTTTAAAGAAAATATTTGGATTATAGACGACTTTGATTTAAAATATATTAAAACCGAATGCCATGGTCTTCAAGCTGTAACATAGATAATATGTTTCAGAACATTTTTTATATTTGATGTGCGTTATTTTAGAATTATTTTATAATAATTATTTAATAAATAATTTTTAACAAACAATTATTATATTTAATAGAATAGCAAACGAAATATGTAGCAATTAGTAACAAATTCAAAAATCATATATGTCTTTCATAAATCTTGGACAATATTATAACATCAATCTACTTAAAAAGTAATTTAATGCATAAGATAATATAGAACAATATAAACACCTTTATACACGCTCGATCAAGTCAAGCAAATTCAAATTATATATCCATATGTACACACATCTCGATAAATAAACTATACTTCTCACTTCGACCTTTGTAAGTAATTATTATATATTCAAATTAACGTTTGTTGAGGCCATTCCTGTGTACATACCTCGTTTAGTATCAGACACCCTGCAATACAGGACGGATATAAAATGGAATTTATACAGAAATCGGCAAAACGAAGCGAGGTGTGGGATTATTTCGAAGAACTAGAACGTGTGTTCGCAAAGTGCAAGATTTGTGGGGAAGAAATTCGGTCATCCGGCAAAAAAACAGTGCCACGAGATTTAAGAGCACATTTATGTAAACATGATATGTTTCCCGATAAGAAATACACAATGCCTGACAAGCTACGGCAATACTACTCGGACTTACCTGGATATAAAGCAAAATGTAATAAATGTGGTAGAATATTATCTTATTTACAAGGCTATTCAGCTTTAAAAGGACATTTAAATATACATGTGTAAGTACATATTTAAAAACTTATTAAAATACTAAAGATTATAACTATAAATATAATAATAATACAATCAATAGCTAAAGAAAACTGAGCGAAAAAGGCTTTCATCAGTGTATTCATATGACAGTTACTTGCAATTCCGATCACAAATGTGCCTTTCCAAACGTAATGACAATAATTTTGCAATTATTTTGCACATAATTTTAAAAAATTTGAATCGCTTATGTTTACGTTGTTTTAAGCATATCATATACATATACAATTTAGTGATGAAGGTTTGATATGTTTTTATTTGCTTGAGATTAGTATTAAAGTATCAACGATTTAACTCATTCTAATATTTAGTATGTCTACCTGACGTTGCTATTTTAAATTGTCACGCGTAAGCGTTGCGTGTATTTTTGCGTAAATTTAATTTTAGTAATAGAATAAAGAAAGACAGAGCTGTATTTGGTAGATATTATAGGCAAATTTAAATTATATATATAATATTATATTTTTTACGTACTAATAAATAAACCAAACTTCTCCTTTCGATCTTTGCGAGGAATTTTGCAACATCTTGTTGAGACAATTTCTGTACCACATTCAATATAAGACACTCTGTAATACAGGCCGGATATAAAAGAGTTAAAAATACGGAGCAAGTTGTGGGATTATTTCGATGCATTAGGACCTTTTCATGTAAAGTGCAAGAAATGTAAAAAGGAACTTCGGATATCTCATCGAACAACGATTATAAGAATGTTAAGAAAACACTTAAGTCAACATGATATGTTTCCCGATAAACACCATATACTTCCTCACAAGCTACGCCAACATTACATGGACTTACCAGAACATAAGGCAAAATGTAATATATGTGGTAAAATATATTCTTATATAACCACCGATACGAATTTACTACGACATATAAAAACAAAACATAACATAATAATCCAGACTCAACATAAGTAAGTACAAACTCGAAAACTTATTAAAATACTAAATATTATTATAAGATAAATGTAAAGATAAAACAAGCAATAACTAAAAAAATTGTGCGAATAAAACTTATATACCCGCGTTCTTTTATGCAATATACACATATATAATTTAGAGATTTAGATTGGATATTTATTCGGTTAACATTAGTATTTCAAAAACTCGAATCAGATACATAAAATGTACGGTTTATAATTCTAATAGGTATTCAAAACTAAATAACCATATTTAATAAAATCTATATACGACAACTCAAATCTGCCATTTACTTATTGTATAAATAATTAATAAATAATAAAGATTACCATTGTAGGAAAAAATCAACAGTTCTATATGATATTTGAATATGTATATGCCGCTGATCTTCGCAAATACCAGTATAGTGATATTGATTTATTCGTTTCTCTTAAGATTATCATTGTATACGTTAGCATTAATCTAACACTTGTTCAAACTTATTCAACAATATTTTGTAAAAATATTCTATATTCTTTTCGACTGTCCTGATTTGTGACTATATCCGATTTATGTCTAAACACGTACTCACACATAAAGGCAGTTTCTTTTATAATCTATATATTTATAAAAAATTATAACTTATAAATGTAATATTTATTTTATTGATATTAGTATTATATTAATATTCTTATCCTTACCCTATCAGTTTCTCTCACTTCATCCAACCCGCTCTCTTATACATATCCTCACTCTATTTTACATATAACCATCTATAAATATTTAATAGCATTAAGAAATGCAATCGTAATATTTAAAAATATAATTACTTTTCTCTATTGTTATTTACTCCACTTTTCAATGCAGACCAAGCACTTCAAGTTCAACGGGAAATGTTATGGATCCCTCTGCAGAAAGTCATAGTCAAATACCACCTGGTTTGCACGTTCAATCATGTGAGGAAACGAATGGAATAACAGATGTACTTGATGAGTAATTATTTGTTTTGTTTATAATACCATACAATGTAATGATATACTACTAGTTAAGTATGGACGCTATCGCACAAGAATATTTTATATACATATAACTGCAATATTTAAATAATTATTTTCACTGTTCTACTTTCTAATCACAGCACAGAAATAATATTGTTGTTTAACAATTTAGTAATATACACGAGTGTAACGTTTTAAATGCTATTATAATTAATGTTTATCGCATTTTTTAATTGTAATCATGTCGCATATAAATGTACAGAAATGTTCCGAGTACTTCAGAATCAACGGTCTTTCTTGCGGATTTCGATCCCCTTGTGTCAGAACAACAGAGTTGGACATTACCTCTAGCACGAGAAACTGCAGGCATCGCCTAAACAAGCAAGAAGACAAAAAGGCACCGTTGATGAGTAATTATTCGATTTGTTTTTAACATTATGCAATTTATTCGACACAGCATTATGTTCCTATTTTCAACAATAAGAATAAATTTGAGAAATTATCCTAATGTATAAGAAGCTTAAACTAATTACTATTTATAATACGAAAATGAGATTATGCATTGATAATGGCTATTTAAATCTGACAATTAGAATGATAATTTGTTTATGGTCTTGTAGTACGCACAACTGTAATTTTTTAAACGTTAATTTTTTTTTTGTTTAATTATTTTATATAAGTACTCTAAATACAGAACAACAACCACTTTAAGATCAATGAACAACAATATTGCGAATTTCAATAAAAAATTTTCAAGGTGCAGACGTGAAACAGACGCTAATCACAAATTTTATTATATTTGTCTTGTGCAAAAGATGTTTCCATTTTCAGTTTTACTTAAATAAATTTATTTAATATATGTACTAATAAATTACTTATAAGTAATTTATTAGTACATATATTCTGTGTTCTTAGTACGTTAGTGTAATTATAATATATGTTTACATAAGTTGAATTTTTTAAATATAAATTGTATCAGTAATTTTATGTATATTTGTATCAATATATATTTTTGATCTTTTATCTCATTACATGTTTTTATTTCAATATTTTTGATCTAAAATGAACCAAATGCCGCGATCACTCATGGTTTTATAATTTTATAAATTGCCTTTTTTTATTGCGTTGTTTATTTAATTAATAATATTATTATATAATTCCAAACTTGTACCGAGTTCTTCAAGATCTATGGGAGACGAAGATTTCGATGGTATTATGCTATTTAAAAGTGAAATAGATACATTCGACCTGATAAAGTCGTTTGAACGGGAAACAAAAAAAGCAGATTTTTATTTCAAATAATTATATTATTTTTAATCAAATGTGTAAAGACTCTCTCGAATAAATGAAATATATAAAGAAAAGGACAATTAGAGCCGAACGCGGTAGTTAATGCGCAATTAATTATATATTCTTAAACATTATACAAAATTATTCGCGAACGTTTCGACTCTTTTTTTGGTCATCTTCAGCACGATACGAAGTCAAAAAACGATAATAC